>JAABOM020000092.1:2042240-2058482 GCA_011800125.2 Solanum clarkiae
ATATTTGTATTGTTGTCTGGGATGTTGCTGAATTTTATTTGCAGGTGAGGTTAGTTAATAAAACAGAGGAAACTCTGTCGAAATTCCGACAGGTGTCCAGGTCGGATAAATGAGGAAATTTAGATTAGTATGTGTCTAGGTGTCCCTATCGGGCACTGGTCACGACCCTAGGTTGGGATGTGACATATGTTAATGCTCCACTTGGGAGATAATAAATAAGGTCAAAAGTAAATTGTTGGCAGACAACTTTATTTTAGTGCCTTTGGCACTTATTGCGCTTCTTAAGATCTTAAAGACATCTCTGCCTATATAAGAGCGGAATAACTATGCTCGTTAAAGAAGCAAATCAGATAATCACGAGAGAGAGAAATAGTAAGAGTGCTTAATATTTTGAGAAAGGGGTGTTTTAATTGCGTGGAGTTTCGATAATTTTATTGTAAGTTACTCCTATTTTCTAAACTTTTTATAATAAGATATTTTATAAATGAGTTTATTTTCGTGTACTTTTAAGTACTCCATTATGAAAAATATTATTGTGACAAATTTATGGTTCAAAATTAAGTTGAAGTATAATAATCTATGTGACTAGATTTCAGTGATACGGATTTCATACAAAAAGGGAAGGCCAAAGTGTTAAATTGACCGTGATTTGACTAAGGTAAGTGTACTTTCAAAACTTTGTAATTCTCGTAGAATTCTCAAAATTTTCCTTTCTCCTACGTGTGATATGTGAAATATTTTAATATTATAAGAAATGATATGATTAAAAATGTGAATGTGAGTTGACGTGTTATTATGGTACTTGAATTGATAAACATGGTGAAGTGATGGGAATTATATATATTTTTTATATATATTATTGTGATTGGAAATTAATGAGTGAATGTGTTTGTGAAATTCATATCATTCATTCCATGACATGCATATTTGCATTGATTCGAAAATATTGATAAAATAAGATATAATAAATATCGGGACCGAGGTCTTTACCGTTCGAGATGCCGAGGTCTTTGCCGGCAAAGTTATAATGATATTGGGACCGAGGTCTTTACCGGTCGCGATGTGATGCCGAGGTTTTTGTCGGCAAATTTATATTGTGACGCTGAAGTTTCTACCGACGAATTTATATTATGATGCCGAGGTTTCTGTCGGTATGTTTATGATGATATTGTGATGTCGATGTTTCTGTCGACATATTTATGATGATATTGTAACGCCGAGGTTTCTGCCGGCGATGATGTGATGTCATAATTGCACAATGCATTGCATTTCACCCTTGTATACCATTGCATAGCATGATGTTGTCATTATGATTGATTATGCCTTTAACTTGTGCTTTGGAAACTGTAATATAGTGAAATACTATCTTATTTAAATATTATTTGTTGTTGGGTTGGAATAACCTTTTGTGCATGAGGGAGTCGTGGATATCGACTGGGACGAAAGGAGTTTGTGTATTTTATTTGACTTTCTTATTTTGTTAGTTGACTTGCTGGGTACCACGTGGTATTTGGTACTCACCCCTTGCTTTTAAACTCGTGTAGATAGTGAACCCGGGCTGTGAATGGACATCCCTTAAAGCATCGAGGATTCTCAGGAGATATAGAGAGGTAGCTGTTATCATCTGGCTAACTTTCTTTTCTCTCATATCTTCGATACTTGTTCTATTTGAAAAGAAGGACAATTTGGAATTGTATTTCTTTGATTTTCTGTATTCCTAGTGGCTTGTACGCGTGACAACCAAATCCTTGGGTGGGATTTAAGTTTATAGAAATTCTCAATTTTAGTTATTTATTTTAGTTAAAAGGCTTCCGCTTGTTATATTTATTATCCCTTTTGAGTTAATAGCTGACTTTTTCTGGTGGGATTGAACAAGTGCCATCACGCCAATTTTTGGGTCGTGACAAGTTAAGATCTTACTATTCAAAGAATGTTTTGTGTAAATTTATGTTACCGTGTTTGTTCTAATTTCGAAAGATTAGTTTAGTTAATTCTCAAATATTTTATCCCTGTTCTAAGTTGATGTGCTTTGGTTAAGCATTTGAATATTTTTAGGTGACAATTCATTTTGACTTGTGGATTTCCAGATTATATATCCCATTTTTATGTTTCTATGAACTTATATCCTTAAGGGATGCAAATGTCTTCAGTTTCTCAATATGCACCTATGATGAACTGTTGTCTTTCTTGGGTGTTAGATATTTGAAGCTTTGGTTCTGTTCCTTTTCTCCTCTCCTAGAACTAAGTCATCAATTATCTCCATTAAAAATGTCTTGTCAAAATAAGTCTCATTTCTTGGTTCCTTGGTTGATTTCCATTCATGTGTTGTCGGGAATTATCTTGTCATGAGGGATGATTCTTACTTTAGAAAGTTTTTGTTTAAGTGACTTCCTGCACGTGTTCCTTTCATTTTTCTTACAGCTACTGTTAATACTTGATTAAGTATGAAATACTTAATCTACTTGTTGAAAGTTTTATTTCATGTATGGATCCTAATCTTTATCTTTTCTTTTTGTTTCATGTTAACTCGTCCTTGAGTCCAAGTGGACTCTATTCCCTTGCATCCCTCGGACTATTATTAAACCCAATTTTCGAGTCAAACCTCATCAAGTCGCACAAGAAAGAAACTGCCACAGGTGTTTTGAAGATGTATATACACTAATATACGGCAAATATACACTAAAGTGTATATTATAAGAAATATGGGCCAAAAGCCCACTGGCAGCAGCAGTTGGGGCAGACCTCTAAATGGGCTAGGCAGGCCCAAAAATATAGAAACTAGAACAGGTGGAAGATTAGGCCTGCTAAGCCCAATCTTTATTTTTATTCTCTCCCTTTCCTTGTATATTTATTTATGTTACTTGTGATATATGATACTAACTCTAACATTTTTGTATTATTTGATTGTTATTAATCTAATTATTTTTCTAATATTGTCTTCATTTATATTAATTTTCCTTTTCAATGATTTTCTTAGTGTTAGAATTACTTTTGCAATTTATTTTGGTAACTTTTTTTTTATATATATAATTCAAGTGTCAATTCAATTTCAAGCTTAATCAACTTTATCAAAACTTAGTCATTTTGCAAGCTTAGTCAAATTCTTTTAAATATAGTTAATTCTGTTAAAATTAGTCAATTTTTTTTTAAAGTCAGTCAAATCTTTAAAAATTAGTCAATTTTTTAATCGTCAGTCAACCTTAAGTTAGCCGTCATTTTGAGGGATTAATTTCTTCTAAAAAATGAAAATTGAACCCGAACCCTTTCTTTGGTATTTAGAAAGATTTTTCTGTGAGGTCTTTTTAAATGTTTTAGGGGTTTCCTAATTATCCTAACCTTTCTTTAGTATTTAGAAAGATTTTTCTGTTATGTCTTTTTAAATATTTTAGGGGTTTCCTAATTATTGTTAAAATTAGGTGACGATAAAATTAGGTGGCGACTCTTTCAAATTTCGGGAATTTGGTTTATACTTAAATTAATTAAGTATTAAATTGAATTTTTGAAATTAAAGTCATTTTTCGAATTAGCAACACACATTAAGAATATATTTGATTTAATTTAGTTGTTAATTGCAATTATGCAACTAATTATGAAGTTGCATTTGTGAAGCAATTTGCTTAAATTGTAATTTTCACACCAAAGAAAAAGAATTAAATTCCATCAACATTAAATCAACTGGCACACACTCTGCGTATTTCATTAAATATTTGCTAGGAAAATTAATTAGCATTTTCTATTTTAATCAAATTTAAATACTAGTCTATCATATTCAAGAGAATAACACATAATAATTCACAGTTAATATTTAAAATATAATTCAATCTAATAAGTAAATTATTTCCGAATCTAAATAAATTTATGTCATTACATAACATATTAAGTATTATATTTTGAGTGTCTTAAAACTTAAAAAATGGATCTTCCCATAGTTAATACTAATAATAATTGAAAATAATTTTGGATCAATTATTTTAATATTTATTTATGCTAAAGATTTTATTAGGATCAATATAAATTGGTGAAAATTCTAGACAATATTTTTGTGAATAATTTTTAATAATTTCATTTTAGTGTTTGTTAAATTGACAAAATAATAGCATAAACTTAAATATCTGTATATGAAATTGATCTAAAATAGTTATATTGAGTTTGTTCACGAGCTGCTCAATATTTTCTTTTTTCTTTTTCTTGTGATACCGAAGGATTTAAAATCTGTTTTTTTTTTTATAAAATTTAAAATGATAAAATTTTTTGTTATAAAATATGAATTTACAAATCAAATTTTATATTTAAAAAAATAAAAATCTTAAATTTAAAATTTTAAATTATACCTTTTTTTTTTTTAAAGGATTTAAGATTCGAAATCATGACTTTATATATGCATAATAGTCGAATACGAACTCTGAATTCTGAATAGATATAATAAACTATAGGGGTATGTACTACAATTTAGGTAAACTTAGAGTAGATCTGCAAATTCAGAAAATTCCGAATCGAAACTTCATCGGCGGTGAGGAAACGGAGACACAATCGATTCTATGGATTCTCCATTTTCGCCGGCGATTTTTCTCTACATCATCTCCGTCTCCTTCTTCTTTCTTTTGGTTTCTTCATCTCCAAATTCATCCCTAGGGCTCGATGCAATCTCTAACGGCGAAGCGGGACAAAGAGATGAAAGAAGTATAGTAGGAAGCGGAATTATAGGGCGTAGACATCTGATGAGCTTCAAGGAGACGCCTATTGGTACAAACATCACTTATGATTGTTCTCCTTCTGGTCCTTGTGTTCCTTGTTCTTACTCCGAAAAGGTTTTCTCTCATTTCCTTCGTATTCATATTGATCATTATTTCAGTTTTGATTTTAGCGCATGTCTATATTTTCAGTTAGCTGAGGGCTGTTTGTTTTGTCTAGTTATGTGATCAACTAGCTAGGAAGAACTCCAATTTGCTTGTGAGAAAAAAATTATGCCTAAATAGAGCAAACGAAAACAGTGGATTTATATAAATTGACACTGACAAGTTTGGAAGCGACTTGTAGTTGATCAGTACAACAACAACATACCCAGTGTAACTCCGTAGATCTTACCCTACCTTGGAGGTAGAGAGGCTCTTTCTGATAGCCCGTCAGCTCAAGGAAAATTACATTCAGAGTTGATTGATATTGTGTTGATAAATGTACAACACAGTGCTGTTTAATTTGTTTATTATATGTGATCATTATAACATTTTAGAACTCTTCGTACTTTTCTAGACATTATTTCTAATGTTGTTACTCGTAACAAATTTCTTGTGTAGAAAGTTGTATGTATTGATATTCTAAGATAAAACACAGGTTAAATGTCATTTTCCTATCTCATGACTACACATAATGTAGTTTAGTTTGGCAACAGAATATTAAGTGAGATAGTTAGCTATCAAATTATTGAAAGTAAATTGGAACAATTAGTGAACTGCATAGGGAGAAGGGGAATGGCAATTGTTAGTCTCAAGTAACTAAAGTGATGTAAAGATACTGCTTGTTTAGATTGCATTTTATAGGTTGAATTGTGATGTTTTCCTATGTGCTTTCAGAAAGATGAAAAGTATAGGTGCAGTGAAACTGGATATCGTATCCCTTTCAAATGTGTAGAGATTAAAGCTAGTTCAGAGGAAGTGAACAAGAATAAAGGAAAGAAGAACCGATCTACTCTGGAGGACACCCATACTTTAGTAACGCCACATGTCATGAAGCATAATGAGCAAGCTCTTACCTCCTCGGTAAGACAAAGAACTTTGCTGGATGAGTCATCCTCGTCAAAGAGTGGATTACATACTTATATAACTTATAGGAGCTGTGTTCTTTCAATAAACGAAGAGAAGCTGTCAGTACTTGGGTTTGAGGTAAGTATATATTTTTTCTGCTTTACTAATCTGTCTTGTGGAGAATCATCCAATTTACATTCTTGAACCTGTTTCATTGTTTCTTTCGATATAGTTGCCAGTCTTAGTATTCAGAATTATCAGAAATCATTTCACTGCTTTCCAAAAGTGAAGAATGAAACAGGATGAATTGGATGATGTTAAAACCATATTAGAATCATGTTTTGGTAGTTTTTCCTGAGGAAGCAGTAAGCTCTGTTTCATTTGGAAGGGCTGCAATGTAAAGAAATACCTGATAACTAAACAAGTTTTAGCAATGAAAGTTTATGAGATACATCTTTCTCAAAAGAAAGTTTATGAGATACTTACAGGAAAGAGAAGGCGCAAGTTATTGAGGTGTAGAGAAGTAATAGAACTTTCTATTATAATTGAAGACCACTCATGGTACTTGGAGGACCTTGTAAGGAAGAAAAGGAGGCTTAATACGTTTCCTCCCTAAACATGAAAATATATAACTAGGTAAGCTAATGGAGGCAGCTGCGGGAGGCAGATAGGCATATTGCAATTCCTGAAACTTCAAAGAAATAGTTGAAAAATCTGTATTCAGAAAACAGAGAGAATATTATGAGGACTTATTATCCCCAATCTTGTAGATTCCTCTTGGATTGTCGTGTGTAGTCTAGAGATAAATTCAGGTTGAAAAGTTCTGTTTTAAAGAGATCCTCTTATTTTCTGCCTCCAATTCACTGTCATGTCCGGTGTGCAAATGAATTCTGCTGGTAATACCCAGGTGTTCAAAAGATTTCTCTTGTGAGAAAGATAAGATTTTATTAATAAAACAACATTAAGACTGCTGAGTACTGATGCTGGCTGTGTCCTAGATGCATCCATAAGTTCAACTGTTGTTCACTGTAGATAAAGAGCCAATGAAAAAGGAGGTGTTTGAAAGGTTTCTCAGAACTTTATTAGTTCTATTATAGTGGACCGTGAGTGTTTTGGGAACAATGTCTATAGATTTCGTTCCTTGCTGTTTGTTGTCATTCTAACAGCTATCAGTTTCACAGCTTTTTGCGATTGACCTGGTCATCTTGTTCCAAAAACTTTATGGGTTTCTTTTACTGAGTCTATGATATGAACCATTCCATTCGTGGGCAGAGTTACCTACAACCTGTTCTGGTGGGATATAACAGGTACCCGGTTGAATAATTGAGATGTGTGCCAGTTGGTCCGGACACTATTGCTTTCAATTAAAAAAATGATATGAACCATTTGAGAAGGTTGCCATTGTAGTATTGGTTGCTCTTATACTGCATAGGGATAAACGAGTTGCATGGTGTTATTCTTTTTGGACATGGAGATTCTTTAGGAATAATCAAGCTGATAAGAAGAAATTATCTTTTCTTCTGTGGACCTTAACATCGTATTGATGCTGGTATGCTGTGGGCGTTCTGTGTGCATTTTCTTCATCCTGTGTGACCAAACTGAAAATTCTAAGACTTCCAAAGAGAGCTGACTCACAAAGTTTCGGTATAATCATCAGAAGGATGAGTCTGTTACCCACACGTGTCTAAAGGGTACCTGTTATACTTGCAGAACAGCTCTGTAAAAAATTCATGGCTTGAGTTGAAAGATGAGCTCTTTCTGATTCTGTAAATATGTTGGAATTAATTGGGAATTTGTCTAATTCTTATTCTGGAGGGTTTAATTGGCGCTTCATTATGTAGGTGATTATGCTGGGGTTACTGATTATCAGTGGTTCAACAATATACTTCAGAAAAAGGCGAGCAGGTGCTGTACCTGGTGCTGGACCAGTCAGACTTCCAACTAATTCTCGATTCTAACTAAAAATCTGTACATTTGGAGCTTAGGATTCTTGTTTTATCATTTTATTTTCTTGATCCAAGGTTGCAATCCCAGTAGATTTGCTGTTAAGCATGATCGAATACATGTAAAATGTTGTAGTAATTCATTTGATCATTTTGTAGTTAGAAGAAGATAGGTGATCATATCCTATTTGTATTGTATATTCTTTTGAACCTTTCAAATAGTCCGCAACATTCTTAGTTTACAATCTCGCCTTTCGCGTCTCAGTGTGGTTTGACAGCAAAATTAGGATTTTCAAATTCATCCTGTTTTGCCCTTCATATATGTTTCACTCTTGTTTCTAAATGACAAATGTATACAAATTTAAGACGAAAATTTTACTTTTATGGAGAATAGAACCATGTCTGCTTGAAGTTCAAATGTTGCACACAAGAAGCTACTAGAAGTATCAATAGATGACATTTTTTTGTACCAATATAAAGCCTGATGATTTCCTTGGTTGTTATTACTCATCTTTTCAGCACGACTTCTATGCTACTGTAATTGTTTCACACCTAATTTTTATATGTTTTACTCGAGCCAAGGAACTATCAAAAATAGTCTTTCTACCTAACTACCTAAGAGAGGAATAACACTATGTACTCCACCACCCTTTCCAAACTTCATTTGAAATTTCTCTTTGCATGTTATACTTACGTGAGATACAAATTGTCAAATTTTACAAACGCACGCCTCAAACTAGTATTTTTGTCCCATTTTATCTGACACCCTTTTTCTTTTTGATCCATCTAAAAAAGAATATCACTTTAATTTAATTGGAAATAATTTACCTTTAATTTTTTAACCCTTAATAAAATGATTCTCAGTCATACAAATATCTAAGAATAATTCTAAATCTAAAGTGTCAAAAGTTTTATTTTTATTTTTTAAACACTGTCAAGTCAAAGAGTGCAACATAAAATAGAACAGAGGGGAATATTCCCTCCGTTCAACTTTACTTGGCCCTATTGATTTGGCACAAGGATTAAGAAACAATAAATGATGGGGTAATTTTACCAAATTACCTTTTGAATATAATAAATATGATGTCTTGAAAAATATAATAGGGAAATGACTATAATTAATGATAAGTGTAAATCAAGAACCGAGAGTAAAATTATCTCTTGATTTCATAAAATGGACAAATATTGTTAGACATGAGACAAGTAAAGATGGATGGAGGAGTACTTAATTTCCTTGTGAAAACAACCCGAAAATGGAAAGAAATAGCAAAAAACTAAATTAATTAACCATCCACAGATGCGCCAAAAACATTGATAGAGGAATTGGTATCTAAAAGAAACCTGCTTTCTACAATGAACTTCAAATTACATATCATAATGTACCATGTTATTGCTGCTGCTTTTTGAGAAAAATATACACGACAAGACACAAAGGTCTTTTGTCGAACTCTGGGGAATCTACGGGTATATGTCAAAAGCCAACAGCAAAGATAACTCCAAACAAAAGAATGATGATGATTAATCCTCAAATAACATAACACACATCTACAGGAATACGATATTGATGGGCTACAAACAGTCAGCTCAAGTATTCGGATCACAAGAAGTAGTCGGGAGTCTTCCTTGTAGTATCAGGCTCAATCTGCCGTGGAGCTGGGTCAAACTGAAGGAAATTCTGCTCCATGTTTTCACTTATTTCTACAATTGCAGCCATATTACCACACCGGTAACAATAGTTTGGAGCACTAAATACAGTTACAACATTCTTATCCTGCCAAAAAGCAACCAATATCATGTTAAAAGTACAAACTTATACCTGAGAAACAAGAAGTTCCACTGAAATGAACAGAAGCGGAAAATTTTCAGTTAAGAGACAGGGAGAAGAACGTTCGGTTTATATCCACAGACCTGACACCAATAAAAACCATCCATGACAAACTGATGGGCTCTAGAAATCAGTGAGAGACCATTAGTGTGATTGAACTGAGATGCTATATCCTGTCCAAATGTGTAACCAGCTCCTCGAGGTGATATTCCCCAACCACAGCGATCGTCTGGATCAGACCACAGGAGATCACACATCGGCCCTTCATGTGGTACCTAACAACCACAACAAGGAAGTAATAGTACAGGAAGTAACATTGCCATAAAGATATAAAAATCATGAAACATCTGAAACAATGGAAGCAACTAGACCAAATAGGTGCCGAGTAACTAAAAGATAGAAAAGTGTTAGGTAGGTGGATCACATTCACTGGTGAATAGGCTACAGCAAACATTGTCAAACATATTCTACAAGACTACAACACATTAGAAAAGAAAAAATGACACTTTCGAACTCATCATAATAGAAAGACATAATTTCCTTCCAGTTCAAGTCTTAATTGGTTTGGTTATATCAGTAGTCCCATTGAATAAAAAGAACGTAATCCACATCTGTAGTCCTGTTGTGCCGCAATAATCAATTTTGTTAGGTAAATAGGCAATAAACTTGATACATGCTGTCGGATATAGCAAGACGAGGAATAGCAGAAAGTGGAAAAATGCAACGCGGACTAGTTTAACATATCATGAACATGTAAAGTTTGAATCACACAACTATTTATATACCTCTTGTATACGGTCCAGTGCTCGGATGTTATCAAGTGTATCAAGGGAAGGTGCGAGAGTCCTCCATGCAAACAGAAAATCTACAGTTGAGTAATAGGCTTGTTAAAACTCGCCAACAATTATGTTCAAGTAAATTCCAAGTTCAGTAAGAGCTCAAACCTGACT
Source organism: Solanum clarkiae (assembly GCA_011800125.2). Lineage (NCBI taxonomy): Eukaryota > Viridiplantae > Streptophyta > Magnoliopsida > Solanales > Solanaceae > Solanum > Solanum clarkiae. The sequence goes on from JAABOM020000092.1 coordinate 2,052,700, forward strand.
CTCTATGTGTGCCATCAATGGTAGATAATCAAAGAGATCAGTGAAATACTTCCAAACATTAGCATTTCCATACTTCCTCAAGCATTCATCATAAAACCCATACCTTGCAGGAAATGGGATCTGTCAATTAATGCAAACATGACTTGAACCTGCAGTCATATTGTATTCAGTACAAAAATGAGTATGGGAGCAGATCATGAGTAGCAGTAGCAAGATGATTCATCCCCAGACGACTGCCCAAAATATACTTTCAACAAAAAAATTAAAAGGATTGCCTAGGGATACCCTTCATTGATAAAGTAACCATAAATTATCATAATGCACGAGTGGAGGGTGTGTAATGCACAAGTGGGGCTCAAATTATCAACGCCAATCTTTGTTTAAAAGATAACTAAAGACATGCGTAAGAAGAGACACTTTCTAAAAATTTAGCAACTTAACATTCAAGCTTCTAATATGACATCATTGTCCAACTACTCAGTTACTATATCCTCCTGTTGAATTTGATTGTTAAGTTTGTCCATGCAAAGAGTTCCATGACATTTAAGACCGGGGGTGACGAATGGAAATATTAAGAGCTTGACTTGAGATGTACATGATCTCCACAGAGCTTGTAAATGATTTTGCTTGTATTGTAATCTCACTAGCCAGGAAGAATTATAATAGTTCTCAGATTATATTAGTACTTCTACTAGACCAATTTCTACTAAAGCTTAACCAGCCTGATTAACCCAATCCTTGGGAATCTTAGTAGTCTAGTTGGTTGGCTACCTGAATTTTCACCGTGTTGGTGAGGGTTCAAATTCCCCACCTTGTAAATCCCCTCACACATTTCCCCTTTCCCTTTCCCCTCTCCCCAATGTATAACAAAAAAACTTTTTAAAAAATAAAGAAACAAAAAAAAAAAATCATGATCAGTGATCAAGGTCCACAACAGGAGCCGGATAACCGAAGCAGTATACAAACTAATCTAGTCATATAGCATAGGGATAAGAAGGGGGAGAGAGAGAGAGAGAGAGAGGAGGACCATAATTGATTCTCCAAAACTATTGCTCCCTTCTTATCAACATGACCAAAGTACATGTTTTTGCTATATAGATTCAAGCAACACGTTTGTCGTCCTGCTCTCTTCACCTGAATTCTAATACCTGACCTCCATGTTCCTTTTTTATTTTCTTTTATTCCGGGAAAGAGGCTGAGAAATAGAAAGAAGAGTTGTACTGGTTATATTGAAGAGAAGCATCAGAATCCATTATACACGCCGCTTGAGTGGAATAAGAGCATAACCAAGCCAAGAAAGGACATTTGAGCCACATAAAAGTGATTTTATATTGCAATTCTTTCCAAACCCAAGGAGAAGCAAAGAGGATATTAAACACCACAGAAAGTCAAAACAAAAATAATTCCACCAAACTGAATAATTTTTTAAAGGAAGTGTCATATAGGAACATCCTAGACAAGTAAACTCTAAGTGACACTTTGACAGAAACACATATAAAAGTATCATGCATCAAACAGCATAAAGTAGACCATTACCAAATATAAAGAGTGCACCATGTGGAAAAACTATTTACATAGGCAGCATTTCATATTAAGTTGTAAGTTCATGTAATGGTAAAAGTAGCAGTTCAGTAGATCAAACGGAAAATATAAGAACAAAGCAGAAACATCTTTCTTGTTCGGATAAAATAGCATTGCATAACGTAAAACTCCCAATGTCATACATAAACTAGATCATTTAAGCAATTTTAAAAGAAGGAAAATTTGAATATCAGCTGTTAAAGAAAGACCTTTTCTCTTTTCAGACAACCTCACTTATGCACTTCAATGTGAACAAAATGTAAGCAACTCACACTTGAGTAATTTGTCGGCTTTCGTGGTTCCCCCTAAGAATTGTGATTCTATCGCTATAACGGACCTTCAGAGCAACCAATAGTGAGACAGTCTCAACAGAATAGTATCCACGGTCTGCATTCAATTATTAATGATATACAATGAATGCTAACATACTCGACCAACAAGGAACCTTAGGTACCAGTCAACATACAAAGAAGTATGCATGAAGAGGTAAGATAGGGAACCATCAAAGAAACAGTAAAAAGTGAATAAAATGAACACTGTCATCACAATTTATGGGGTGGAAATGTACACGATGATATCTAACTTAGATCCAAAATATTCTAAAGAAGAAAAAACTGAAAAGGAAGCCTCTAACTACCATCAAAACAGTCATGTAAAACAAAAGACAGTAATTTTATGGCATCCATGTTTATCAGGTGTAAGTTGAGATAACACTTCCCTTTTGATAAACTATATACAGGAAACAAATGAAAATGAGTAGGAATTATCTGTACTGCTCAACTGCCACTTGATATCTGTATACTAATTTTTTCATGAGTAGGAGAAACAGTGCCTCATGGGGAGCACTTCCTCTAACAAAAGAATATAGTTAGAAAGCAAACCTCGGAAGAGCAATTCCTGACATGCAATAACTTCTAGAATCTTTGTCCGCTATAATATGACTCAGTCGAAAAATTCAGCACCAAACATTGGCTTTCTGGATACTTTCCACTCACACTAACTAATAAGCTTGTAAAGGACAAGAATCGGTATTGATGAAAGTTGTCAAGCCATTGTATTTATAAGATATAGTAAAACTATAATTCCAAACCGATTTTGGTCACTCATCCTCTCACAAACTATAACTCCAATCCAATTTTGGTCACTCATCCACCCACAGGGCTTTGGTCTAGAGATCAGGGCACAGCACATGATGGGTGTGTTAGATACCATCACATGTTCAAACCTTGTCACAGACAAAAGCCTAGTACTTAAGTGGAGAAAGGTAGAGGGGCAGCTCTATTAACCACCAAAATTTGAACTGTGTGCAACCCAGAGGGATTTTCGATTATAAAAGAAATGGTCACTCATCTCATTGGGTGACCAAATTGCTTTGTTCCACAATCAGCATCCTGCAACTGTCAAAAGGATGCTTGCATATGCACTTTCTCATCAACTTGTCGTCTTTGGCACCAAAAGAAATTTACCAAATTAAGAGAAACTTATCCCACATTTGCCTCCAAACATTATATCAATGCCATGACGTTATTTTATCATATTCCAACCACCAAGCACATTAGAGATCCACATCACAACCACGCGCCATCATTCTCAATTAAAAACGATAAATAAATCAAAATAAAGCTTGTCATTTGTCTGACACATTATAGTAACACTACCAATAAATGAACAGCCCAACCACATATCATCCTTATCATGAATAATTTGAGAAATCCAAACCACAAAGCAACCACCATAAAGCTGCTACTTTGCAGCACCCTTACACTTCACAATTTACTTGGCACACAAAAGCACAACCTATACTACCCCTTCAAGTGCTTCTTACATTAGCAGAAACACTCTTATTCCTACATTCTATTTATGCCAATTCACATTCCAGCTATGTCATCACCAACAAATCATTAAATGCAGAGAAAATTAACAAAAAATCCAACAAATCATTAAATGCAGAGAAAATTAACAAAAAAAATCCAACAAATCATGTTCAAATTTCTAATTTCTAATTTAACACAAATAGAAATACAATTCTAAGCAATTATATAAAAGAAAAAATGAAACCTTATCACCAAAGCTCACCAACATAATCTCCCATGAAGAGGTAATTAGTATCAGGAGCGTTGCCGCCGATCCTAAAAAGCTCAATAAGATCATAAAACTGTCCGTGTATATCACCGCACACCGTTACCGGACATTTCACCGGTTGCACATTCCATTCCTCCACAAGTATCTCCCTTGCTTGATCACACAACGTCCTCACCTCCGCCTCCGATAACGGCTTGCACTCCATCAACTGCTCGATCTGCCGATCTACATCCACGTGCGACGGCATTTTTTTCAACAAATTTTTTTTCCTCTACAATCACCTATCTAAATATTCCTCACCGCTTCGATTAGCAAAAAAAAAAAAACCTCAGAGAGAATCGAGGTAAAATCCTCAGTAACTGAGAATGTCTATTTTTAGAATTAAAAGATTACATTTGAGAATTGAATAGTCATGAAAATAATTGTGAATTGTTTTTTTTGTTTTTTATGAGTAATTTGGAGAAAAAATGAAAATATTTTTTATTATTTTTAAAAATTTTGAAATTCTGCAATTCAAATTTAAGTTAAATTTCAAAATTTTAGTTTTTCAAGTATAGTGAAATGTTTTCATATAGTCAGATTTAGGGATGGAAATAGGACAGGGCGGATATGACATCGATTGAACTTAACTCGCAAATTTTTTATCCGCCCCACTTCACCTGGTTCCATATAATAATTTTTTTATTATTTTTAACCCGCTCCAGTCCGCATAATTCTAAGATCAGCTTCGCCGAATGAAGTCCAGATAAATCAGGGATTTCCTTAAGTTGGTGACAGCTACGTAGATTCATAACCTTCAGCTGCTTTGCCATCTACCAAGTGAAGATTTTGTCATTGTAAAAAGAAATGACTTGCAGAATAACCCTTTTGAGATCACTAGACAGTAAAGGCAACAGCTTAAACATTAAGGAAAAGGAGTTGAAAGCGCCTAACGAGGTAAACGGATGACAAACCAACAAACATTTCACGTTAAAATAATAGAAATGACACATTTTTCTTGTGTGCTTCCGCTTCATAGAGCGTCAAAACAATTAGTCATTTACTTACTCCCGCAAGTAAGGTATGAGAAGGGTAGAGGGATCCACGCTTTACTCCTACCTCATGGAGAACTGGACAGTTTGAAAAAGACAATATAAAGGTGGAAAAAAGAATGCTGAGTAGAATAATGTGGTAAATGAAGAACAAGAAACAACAAGTGGTAGCAATAATCGTAGAACAAGAAACTACAAGAATAATGCTAATACTATCTACCTTTCAAGCCTACCTCGTAGGGAAGTGAAACAATCCTCAACTACCTTCTCTCTTAATTCGTGATCTCTATATCCTCCTAAGGTCCTGTCCTCACTTCTCTTCAGTATTTCTTCGGCCTACCTCGGTCTCTCTTTAAACCTACCTCTGTCAATCTCTCACACCTCTCTACTGGAGCATCTGACAAAGCTTTATCGGCCTATCTCTATTTCCTCTTTAAACTAACCTCTGTCATCCTCACACACTTTCTTATCAGAGCATCTAACAAAGCTTTTTCGTCCTACCTCTACCTCTCTTTACCTGAGAAAGCTTGTGAATCTACAAATCACCTATGGATGATTAAAGGGATATGTAGCAGCAGTAGTACTTCCTACTTAATTACAACAAACAAAGTTGTCGAAGAGGGGACATGTAGTTCTTCCTACTTACAAATAAACAAAGTTGTAAAGAAACAGATTGGTCGAACTACTTCACTTACCTTGTTCTGGTAGAAAATCTATTTTTTCTCCTTCAAGATCTATGTAATCATGCTCGCTGGTAGATATATATATTGTTAACACCTAATTTTTACCCTCCACGGTGTCAAATTACTCGCGGGGATTTATTTTTTGTTTTAACAATTTTTTAACATTTTTTTTCAAAAAAAAATTTTTTTTAATTAAATATCCGCGCGTGGGGGCCATGCGCCCCCAATTTCCTAAAAAACCCTCTTCTTCTTCACCCACTCCTTTTCTTCATCTTTCCCCAACCCCCAAACCCTTTCCCCTACGACCCAATCCCCAATCCCTCGCCGCTGAACCGCCATCATCGTCATCTCCTTCTCCTTCACCAACCCGCTCCCCCTCCTCTTCTTCTTCTTCTTCTTCCTCTTC
>JAABOM020000092.1:2058582-2069928 GCA_011800125.2 Solanum clarkiae
CAAATATCAAACCCCCTTCGATTAGTTCGCGTGCCTACTTAAAATTTTGAACCCCCTTAAAAAAATTCTGACTCCGTCACTGCTCTAAGTCCCTTTAGAGCTATGAAAAAAATAAAAGGTACCTTAATTTATGGTAATCCAAAATATTTTCCACCAAAAAGTGGATTAGCTAAATATACAAATTTTATAATATTAATGGTAAACAAATCAACTGTGACAAATATGTTATACTTCCATTAAGAAAAAAATTGTAATATAAAAAAATCAGGACAAACCCAAGCAAATATTGCAATAATCTAAGTGTGGAAATCTTCTTAATTTATTTATCTTATAGGCATAGTGATAATTTACTTCATAAGTATTATATATTTATCTTAATTTTCTTAATCAAACTAATACGTAATTCTGGTAAAGTAATATGGAATCACCTGAAGTGATGTTACATAACTCTATCCACGTGAATCTCACAGTGTAATCACAGACCTCATAAGAAAGAAGAATTATGATTTGACTGATTATATATTAACGTAAAAATAAATAATACTATGATTTATCTATAAATATTGAAATCTTGAATAGAGAAAAATGGATTGATAAATAGAATTCATGATATAGTCAAAAGTCTATAATGTTCAACTAATTTGGGGTATGACACGAGGAGAAGTAATGTATGTATTTAGCATCAACAAGGTTACGATTTGTGTAGCGAGATGGATGTGATCCTTTTACTTTTAATAAATAATGTTGAGTTCAAGCCTAATATATCTTAAATAACATGAATTCTAATTTGTGTGAGACTAAATTAAAAAAAAAAAAAGAAGTGTATTTAGCTCGATCATATTACTTGCAGTTTCAGTTTCGAATAAAGAAGGATGATTGTCGAGGGACATGAATTGAAAATAACCTTTCTACCCATCAAATATTAGGATGGGACATACATCTTACCCTCCCCAACTCCATTTACGTGAATACACTATGAATTTTTTGTTGTTATGTTACTAGTAAGACATCACTATTTTCCCACTAAAATTTTCCACTGAAAAATATTCCATGGTTATTCTGACAAATATTTTGATTGAATCAATGATTAAAAAAAAATAGTACTTATTGTTTTCACACAAAAAACATTAAGAAAGTTTTTCATTATTTCAGTGAGAATCTGTTTCTTGTCATACATTTCTCCAGTGAACTGGGTTAGTAAATTAAAAAACAAATGAAAAAAAAATCATGTTCTATACTAAACATTTCTCATGGATTTACGGTAAAATTTTAGAAAACTTATTTCTAGTAGTGATTTGTTGTTGTTGTAGTAGTATTTAGCTATGTGTTTTGAAGTAATATTTATTGAGTTAAGGTGCTATATATTGTGCTTTTTTAAACTTGAGATTGAAGCCATTGTACAGACATAGAGAAGAATTTGATTCTCCAACACTACACCTTTCTTTTATTTTTTAAAAATATGTTTGTTTCAATGTTTTTGTTAATTTTTTTGTTAGATACGATATGCATTGCATGGGACAAAATGCCTTTATTCAAAAGGCGTGCCATATTCGAAATTCTCAATAATCTATAGAACCCTCTATTCCTATACACTAGCTAGTGCGAGTCGCCAAGTTCGAAAGTTACCTGATTTGATAGAATTCAGTAATTTTGTTCTAAATTTTATATATTAAAAAAATTACTATATATAATCATAATTTCAATTCAAAATTCAAGTCAAGTTACTGTTCAGAAATTTGAAATTCAAAAATTTCAAATTTTAGCTTTGCCTTCGACTTGTGCAACCCTAGTTCATGATTGTATTATGCAGGAGCAAAACTATATTCATCCAAGGCTGATCAAATGAAAATCTTCATTGATTTTTTTTTCGAATATATAAGTTAAATATGAATATCTTGATATATATCAATTGTTGAACACCATTGATATAAAAATCACCATGTATAAAAGTATGAACACCATTAACAAAAATGCTAACTCTGCCACTGATATTAGACATATATATTAATATTCGGGAGCATATAATCCATTTAAAGATTGAATTAACTGTCAACAACTAAGAGTGGTTCAAGACTTGGAAGTGATTTGAGGCATATTTGTGGACCATGGACAGCAGCCGTAATTCAATCAAAAGAAGGACCAAAGTATTTGTCCTACTTATGAACTTGTGTAATATTGAAAATGTACACTACAAATCTACAACGAAATATAAATAAGCTACAGAATTTATCTTAATTCATTATTAAAATATTTTTAATTAATCACTAATTTGTAATTAAATAAAATTAATATGAAATTTTTATTACTTAGCTATCTCACTAATTTCTCGTTTTCTAATCATGATAATTATGCCTTGATATAATTACCATGCTCCCTTATTCTATTCTTTTCCCTATCTATCCTACTCTAGTCTAGATGAGCATTAATTCCATGTGCTAAAAACTTTTTAAGGGAATTTTGGACGTGATTCGGGTTCGCATAAATTACATTTGTGCACTATATACTATCTTCATTTTGTATTAGATGTAGTTTTTATTTCATACGAAATTATTAATAAATTGATTAATTTTACTATTTTGCTTTTTGGTCACATTAATTAACATTTTGAAAAAAGAAATTTTGTATCTTTAAAGTTTGTTTAAACTTCCAACGATCATATTATATTGTAGGGGTAAAATAAAAAATATTTAATTAGTTATATCCTGATTTAATAAGTGATCAAGTAATATGGGAAAAATATTTTTGGCAAGATGCTCATCTAATGTATGATGGAGGGAGTATAGGGTTACGCGCGTGTATTTGTGCCTACGCATTGCGAAGCAAGATGACGAAGGAGTTCATCTGAATCTTTTAAAATTACACGCTATATACGTGCGTCAATTTTTTTTTTATATATTTAACAAATATTAAACTCACGATTAAAAATTAGGAGTGACAATTAGGCAAGTTGGCCAAATTTGAGCGGTTCATAATGGGTGAAGACAATAAACGGGTCAAGATCCAATCCAACTCAAATTTGCTTGGGCCAAAATGGTTTGAGTAATGGGTTATAGAACGACCCAATTTTTACTAAGTTTCACTTATTTTATTTGTTCTTTTTCAATATTTCAGTACTTAATTAAATTATATTTTTTCTTATTTTTGACTATATAAAACATATCAAATTAAAAAAAAAATGTTTTAAAAACATTTTGACAAGATCTTGCTCGAGTCAATTCGGATTGCATATCAACTCTATTTTTAATGGGTTGAGTTGAGATGAGTTGGACTAATAACTGCCTACCCGCCCAAACATCAATGGATTAGGCGGATTGAGCGAGTTGGGTTTAGTTTTGCAGAAAATTACATAGAATGTCCATCAAATGTAGTAGTCTTGATCTTTTGCGCTCTATAAGAAAAGTCTTATAAAAATATCTTTTTTTATTCTTACGTTGAATCAGACTACACCTCTTATAGAGGATATTTTTGTAAGACATTTTCTATTAGGAGCAAAATATCAAAATCACCTCTTATGGGGGCATTTCTAAACATAATCCGTTGTCACAACGTGACAAAACAGTATATACAATTGTATTTCTTATACGTTGAATTAAAATCATATATAGCGGTTATACTACATCTCTTTAGCTACAAATATACACTGAACAAATAGGACACCTTTCTCTGAAAAAAAAAAAAGATTTTTATATCATGTATAAGTAGTTGAAACTCTTTTACATTAGAAGCAGATGTAGCATATCGAGTTCAAACCTTGCATTTAAGGCAAATTATATATATACCCGTAATTTCATAAGTACAATAGGTTTACTCGCAATAACATTAGAAGTCGAGATCTATCAAATTTAAATCATGAATCTATTTTTTTGTGAGATAGTGGAAAATCCTAGTGAAGTTTCATAAGAGACCAAAAATTATTTCAGTCATAAATCCAAATATCCTAAATGTGCATTGACTTGAATACAGGGTCGTCCCAACAAGTTTAGGGGTCTTAAACCAAATTTTATACAGAGGCCTTATGTATAAATTGAATAATTATAACATAATAAGTGTAATCCTACAAATGAGGTTTGGAAGTAGGATATACGCGGACATTATGAAGTTAGAATATGAACAATATAAATTTTCAATGAAAAACATATAAACAAAGTTAGAACAACAAAACCTGACTCAAAAATTTGAAAAGTTTATATTATGATATTGAAATAGTGTTGCACTAAATAAGTTAATATAGTAATATTATAATAGTATTGATTAATTTCACTGCTTGAAATTTGAAGAAGATATGAAAAAATAAATTTAATTTTTTTACAAACATATAACATTGATAGATTTTCTATAAGGTAGAAAGTTTGACTATTCGAAAGATCTAAGAATATTCAATAATGAGATAATAAAAATAGTGAAAGGGAAATAAACAAAGAAAAAAATTAGAAGAATATACAGTTTAAGGCTTTTATTAACAATATATGAATTATTTTTTTCCTTAAAATGTATATATAAGAATAATAATGTTGCTTTATGATAACTATCATAATATAAATAGCGCAACAAAATATATAACTACATAAAAAATGATGTTACAATTAATTAAATACTATTTCATTTCTCAATAACTAAAACGATCTCTATATACATTATATTCTTATTTAATTATTTTTTAAAATTATCAAAACATGAAATTCTTTTAATAATATCACATATATATATCCATCTTTGGGAGAAAGAGAGGGCCTAAAAAAAATTGAGACCCCAAGCGATTACTTTAGTGGCCTTATGATCAAGAGGACCCTATTTGAATATATATACCGGTAGTACAAAAGGATTTCAAAATTTTAGTTATATATATATATTGTCATTTTCAACAATATTTTCTATAACAACAAATGAAGAGTAATTTTAATAGTAGATTTTATAAGTAGAATATGATGGGGAGTGTAGTATGTACGTGTTATTATTCCTATTTGTGAGGGTAGAGAGATGATTTCCGATAGAGACATTCAGCTCAAATAAAGCATATCAAATAACATATATGTAAAGCAAAAATAAGTAAAACAAAGAGAACAACAACAACAAAAATAATATGATAACTGAAACAAAGAAAACACTATGTAATACTAAAATGAAATATAATATAGTAGAATAGTAATACTAATAAACTGAAAGGAAACTAGACACGTTCGACTACCTACTAACCTTTTACTCTTATTCTCGACCTCCATATCTTCTTATCTGGTTCTATGTCCGTCCTCGATAAGCTACAAGTGTGCCATGTGGTCTTTTCTAATCACGTGATCTCCCCAAGACTTTTTCGACATAACCATTTATATCTAATCTTTCACACTTCCTCGCTATAGCACTTATGCATCTTTTTCTCACATGCCCGAATCTAAACAATCTCAACTTTGCCTCCATCATCTAGTCCATTACGTTGTCACTTGAACTTATTTCAGAAAGTTTTGTTCTTGTTTCTATTCGAAATTTAAAAAATATACTTTTAAAAAGGGTAAGCTAGCCCAATAAGGCTCACACCGCACATACTAATGAGTTGGGCTAGCTGTTTGGTCCACAAAAAAAGGGTCAGCCCCACTTAGCTCGTCAAATTTAGCTCCCAAATAAGATGAATCAACTCGTATTTACAGCTTTAATTGCCATCCTCAAGAATGAAAAATATAAATGGTAGTTGGATAGGTAGTACTCTCTTCGTTCTATTTTACTTAGTCCTTGTTGACTTGATACTTCAATCTCTTTTAAAACTACCCTTTTAGTTACATTTTAAAAATTTATGTTTGACTATAATACTTTTTATAGTTACTTAAAGATAAGAATAATATTTTTAAAAAAACATCTCTTAATTTTGTTAAAATAAAAAAGATCTATATTTCATATAAAAAAAGGATGTAATTTTGTTAAAATGAAAAAGAGATCTATATTTCATATAAAAGAAAAGGATGAAATTTCTGGTCAAACTATCCTAGCAAGAAGATTTTTGTGGTCAAAAGTTAGCTTTATATGTTTGCATTGGTGTAAAATAAAGGCTATTTATACTTTACTTGGAAGTACAGATCTAAAGCTCAAAAGCAGCCTTATTAATTATTTGAAGTGTAATTTCCAGATTTGACATGACTTGATAGCTAGGGAAAATTCAAGAAGTAATCATTCTTGGCCAATCCATCATTCAAAATTATTGGATAATTTCCCCTCTATATTATTTTTAGTGCAAATGTAACTCAATATTGCGTGTTATTACTTAAATAGTTCAAAAATATTCTTCCACGATTTGCATTATATTAATTATAATTATAGCTAAATTTTTGTAATTCAACAACTCGTCAAACAAAGAGTGTTGTTATTGTGTTCCAACATCTAATTTCTTTTTCTTTTTTGTACTTTGTCCTAGTTAATGATAACAACTTGACCACCCTACCCAAAACACCCAACTCTAAGGTGTATATATATATTTCTATTAGAGACCCCAAAGGAAAAAAATACTGAATACTCGTATATTAATCGATAATAATTTCTCTATCTTCATAAGATAGCAGTAAGACTACGTACAGATAACTCACCCTGGATTTTACTTGTGAGACTGCAGAATATATTATTTTGTGTATATATATAAGTAAAGACGAATCTAAAATTTTTAGAACATGATTGCACCACTAAAAAAAGCAATTGACACCTAATCCTCTAGATAAATAACTCAACCTTCAACTAAATGAGTCATTTAGTCTTCTTGAAACATGGGCGTAAAAAAAAATACTGAATACTCGTATATTTATCAAAAATAGTTTTTCTATCTTTACAAGGTAGCAGTAAGACTGTGTACAGATAACTCTCTTCAAATTTTATTTGTGAGATTACAAAATATATTATTGTGTATGTATAAACAGAGACAAATCTAAATTTTTTAGAACATGAGTGCATCATAAAAAAGAAAAAAATTAACACCTAATCCTCTAAATATATAACTCAATATTCAACCAAATGAGTTATTTAGTCTTCTTGTGATATGAACGCCACAGATAATATTATACTTCCTCCGTCCCATAATATAAGGAACTTTTCATTTTATACGGTGATTAAGAAATCATCAATGTACTAGTTAATTTTATCATTTTACCCTTCATTTATGTCAATGTATGTTAAATTAAGTTAGAAAAAAATCATTAATGCACTAATTAATGATGGGGTAAAATGAGAAAGAAATAATTAATTCTATCCTAATTTAGTAAGTGCTCTTATAATATGAGACAAATATTTATAGAAAGATGACCTTATATTATGGGCTGGAGGTAGTATCAAATTTAATAATATACATAAAATACTTAATTTTACGAAGAAACCATGAGTTCATGTGACGTGTATTCTCCCTAGTATATAAGTAGGATACTTTGCCACAGAATCTAGTTATCAATTTAACGTACGTAAGGAATTATAGTAAGGCATGCTGATGGTATATATTGTATCATGTTGTGCATGAAAATACACAAAACCCAACAAAGCAAAAAAGCAACTACCAAATAAAATAAAATAAATACAAAAGATTGTCGTATAGAAGCCTTATTATACCATAGCATAAAGCAATTGGTTCCCTTCATGTCACGTGCTAAATCAACAATAACATATTTAGTGGAGTTCGTAGAGAAAAGAATACACAAATAGTAGCGGAGTCAAATTTTCAATTAAGAGAGTTTAAAATCTAAAAAATCAGACATACGAACTAACATGAGAAGGTTCAATATCTATTATATATATAAAATAATTTTAACACTGGATAAATAGTATAATCTTTTGTTAAAGGAGGTTCATCTAAATCTCCTAGTAATAAGGTGGCTCTGCCCCTGTACACAAATTTTGTCTATACTTTTTTAATAGAAAAGTTATTTTCAAAAGACTCCAATTCAAGAAAATCAGTTATCGATACATATTTGAAAAAAGAAAGGCTACTAATAAGGTACGTGCGATAGTGAATCCGATCCATTATTTAAATTTGATGAATTTACATTATTTTAGATATATAACGCTAAGCGCATTAGATTATTTTAGAATCATGAGTTAATAATTTTGTATTTGCTAGTAAAATTTTAGTGATTTTTCATATATGTATTTATATTTCATACAAAAATTTAAACTTATTAAAATTGCGTTCGACCCGCGCTCCATTTTCCCCACCTCCTCTAGCTTCAAGAAAGTAATAGAATCACTCCAACCTATAAAGAAAACCAACCACCCCTTAGCCCCAAGTAGTAAAACTTATACTTTGGCTTCTCTTTTCTTTCCTTCCCTAACTAATATTCTTCCATTATTCCCTCACAGACCTAATCATTGTAAAAAAAACATAACTAGTTTGATTTTCTCTTCTTTCCCTCAATAGAGGGCTAGAAGTTTATTTTCAATCTTTTATATATGGATAACATTAGAAAGTTCTCTAAGGGTTTTTTGGGTTTTTTTCTTCTTCTAGTATTTTGTTGGTTATTGTTGGTTGAAGTACTTGAAAATGGAGGTACAAGAATGAATGGTGTTCATCATCAAGTTATCAAGAATAGCAAACTAGTTATGAAAAAAACACATAAGAGAAGTACTAGTACTCATGTTCATCCAAAGATTGACTTCAATTTGGTGAGTAAAAGAAGAGTTCCTAATGGTCCTGACCCAATCCACAACAGGTTTGTCTTTACTTTATTTCTTTATGCACCTTTCTACTTAATTTTTAATCATATTTTATTTGTTTGATATACTATCCGGTCATCTTTACCTATTGTAATCGATAATATATCGGTAATCGGTAATATATCAAGTTAACGGTCAGAAATATATTTGAACTATTGTGTTTTCGCGAGTTACACACACAAAAATTATATATCAATTGTTCCGATCCCTTTTCATATATATCATAATTATCGTCATTTGTGTAGTCATTAAACACACCTCAATTATCAAGTATTTTCTTTCTCTATTTTTACTATCATCATAGTACAAATAGAAAAAAGAAAACACCTGATATATAGTTGAGGTGTGTTTTATAGCTACATAGATGGTGACAGTTCAAAGAGAAAAAGAGAAAAAAGGGAATGACTGATAGTTTAAGCATGAAATTACTCGCAAAAGAATATTTAATCATTATTTTAAAAATATATTATGTTTAAAATTACAAATTTTTATTAAATGACTTAATAGTGTAAAAAAATACATCTACAATATATATTACCTCAAACCATAATTATTATACATGTATAGCCCCACAAATCACGTCTTATATAGTTATAATATAATGATTTACCATATACATAATTTAAATTTTTATATTATTAGTGTAATTTAACATGTTTACCAGGTTTTCTATGTTTTTAATTAGTATAAGGAGTTACATGTAATGGCATGTCTTTTAAACAATAACTATTTGATTTTGTATAAAATAAGTTCTAGTTGTAAATTATAAATTATGATCGTCTAATGAGAATTTGATGTATTAAATAATATATTTTAAGACTTCCAAGAGATTGTGCCAATTATAACTAAATTCGAAATTTTATTTAAAGCAAAGAAAGTAACTCTATCGTAATAAATATTTTTAAAAAAAAAAAAAAACGTCTCATCAAAGCTATATATTCTTCAAATAATTATTTTTATTCATGCCATTTTTTTTTCTTTTTGGGAATAATTCATCTCTTGTTTTGAATGTAATTTTTCATATTAATATAATTCCCAAAAGAAAAAGACCTAATTCAACTTCTTATGAAGGATAATTTAAAGTTAAATAAAATAAAAAAAATAATTAAAACTTAGTAATAATTGAACATGTTAGATTTTGACCTTTTTTTTTTAAGCATTTCAATTCGAGTATTTTTTGACACAGACATATGTAAACATTCCATTTTGATTCGTTCAAATTTAGTTCAAGTAACTTTTGGTTTGTCCTAGTCATTTATCAATTCAATTTATTTTGAACCATCTGAATTCAGTCCAATCCATTTTGAACAAATTTAAAATTATTTTTAGATATTTATTCCATCAATATATTTTACATTGAGCCCATAAAAAATGTATTTTTGAGACAAAAGTAGTAGGGTTTGCATGCCTAACTGTTACATCAAGTACTTTCACTCTTAGATTCTTTTCAAAGTTTTTTGTTTACTGTAGTTATGTAACTTTACATTAATGAATAAATTAAATAAAAGAAATTATTTAGAGAAAGAAAAAGTATCTGTATTCTGTTTTGTTGTCTTTCACTTTACTTTATTTATTCTCTTATAATTATACATGAATAATCAAGCTTAATTAATTGTTGAAGCTAATTAATTTACCTTTTCATTTTGATTTTTATGCAATTTACGAGGCTCCTAATTAACCTTTTAATGACATCTTCTCTTTTTCCCTTTTGCTTTTTTTTTTTTTTTTCTTTTTCATTAAAAAAGCTTTCATCACTATAGATGCAAATCATATAAACATCTTTATCTATCAAAAGAAGACTTTTATTATATTAAAATATGTGTGATCAATTTATCTTACAAAAATTATACTATTAAACTTTTTTTAATTATATTAATATGTATGATTCTACAATTAGTTATCTAAAGATATATAAAGTTAATAGTCAAAAACATCATGAATTATTTTTTTTTTTGTGAGTTTCGCGTTCTAACCATTAATTTTTACCTTTTGTTATCTAAATCATCACTGATCATTTAGGTATTAAAACACACCTTGATACTAACTAGTTCAACTATCAATTGTTCCTGTGTGCTATCTCATGAACTATTGCCATCTACTCAATTAAGTGTATTATAATACATAAATGATAGTAATAATTAATATAACAAAAGAAAAAACCAATAAGTTATGAGATATAAAGCTTACAAAAAAATTGCTAATATAAATGTATTTTTGACCATTATCTATAATAAGTGAGAATTGGAAAATATAGGGCAGGATAGTAACTTGCTACAATAGGCTAAATTACGTTAATAATATAACAATTCTTTACATTACCCCGTATACATGATAAGGTTCCACTTCTACCTATATATTAAATTTCTTAATACATAATTAAAATAAATTTTCTGCGTATAAAAATCAATCAATTAATAAATCTTTTCAATAGTTAAGTGAATTTTATATGTTTATGAAACTAAATTTATTTATGTTTAATTTTTTCAACAGAAGAGCTCGGAGTTCTCGTAGGCCACCAGGTCAAGCTTCCAAAGGAAAACTCAACATTAAGCCATAAACAAATTAAATTAGGTCAAATTAGATAATTAAGCCTTGTGAGGAATTGGAGTGTCATAGAAAGGGAAAATCTTCTGAATTGACGTGATTCGAGACTTTATATAAGGCAAGTGAATTTCT
>JAABOM020000092.1:2112703-2138136 GCA_011800125.2 Solanum clarkiae
AATAAAACAGAGGAAACTCTGCCGAAATTTCGGTAGAATTCCAGTCTAGGTTACAAAGGAATTTGGTTTAGTATGTGTTTACGTGCCCCTACCGGGCACTGGTCACGACCCCAGGGTGGGGTGTGACAGAATCTCAGTGGATATTGGGTCCGCCCCTCTATCCTCTCTCTACTTAACTACCAGGCTTTTCTCAGCGGCAGGGTTTGAACCAATGGCATGCTCCAAACTCACACCTCGCAAGCCGCCAAAGGCCTCGAGCGCATTACTAGTAAGCTATTAATGAAGTTCCATTTATATCAGCCATTCTCTGGAATACATCAAAATGTACTTTGAAAACAATTTTGGAATCTGTGTGGCACCTTCAGCCATAAGGATAACAATGAAGGGAACTATTGATAATCTAGAATACATGCTGAACAAAACAACCCTTGCCAAAAGGGACTAGCAATTTTCAAGAAAAGAATACTTCATGGTACCAAACAATGAATTAACAAATCACTAAAAAAGATCTCCAACATGTAACAAATCTGGAAAATATAACAGCAGTCTTTTCATTTGGTAAGGTAATATAAGGAAAATATAACAGCAGTGTGAACTACAGATACACACCTCATCCAGTTTCTTTTCTCGCTCTCGAAGAGAAGATTTTGCTTGAATGAATTTTTCATTCCAACTTTCATAAATATCAGGGCTTAGATCTCTATAAGCCAAGCAAAGAGTACGAAGGCCAGCAGCACCAAATTGCTCCAAGTGCTCCCTAGTTCTTCTCTTCAAATCACTTTCTCCATCACGCAACCTCTCATAAATAACATTGTCTGCGCCCTGTCAAAAGAAGGTTCTCTCATATTTTCTGACAAGTGATCCAAGTAAAATATCCTTCTATGTAAGGAGTCATTTTGGTAGGGTAAATAAAAATAATACTAAATAGAGTGTATTAATAATGCTTGTATTAGTTATGCTTGCATTAATTATACATAGATTTTTCTTATGCATTATTTAGTTTGATGTATTAAAAATAGCATGTATTACATCTTGTTCAATAATTAAGATGGAAAAAATCTAGCTTGACTTGCAATCAGACACAGTTCCCAATAACCTTCTCTCTCCTACTTACGAGGAGAGAGAAACCCCTCTTTCCGGTGGGTTGCCTGGAAATCTGCTCCCCTTCCCACCACCTTCATCACCCACCCCTCAGCTAGCTCCTTAAGAGGTACCTTTCTTTCTCCCCCCCCATCATCACCACAAATGGACAACATTACGTATTTCGCAGTTGGTTTCAAATCCTTCGGTATAGAAAGAATACCAGGTACAGCCGGCATTTGGTACGAATGGACAGAGAGAAGTAGGAATGCAATCAAAAGGGCCAGGTTCAATAAGAAATCCATGGAGTGGGTAGTAAGAGTTCTAAAGGAGGCTTTCCAAACCAAAGGCAACTCAGTGCGCAGATGGAGAAGGTTAGATGATATAGGTGAAATCTTTTGTGCTCAGAAGTATAATAAGTACGGAAGATACATCAGCCTGATAAGCGTAAGGGGAAAAAGAAGGGCAGTTCTCATAATCCCAGAGTTGATCTTCAACTCAGGCTGGACACATATCGTAGAGAAGGTAGCAAGGTTTATAAGCTCCCATAAGGCAACCAGCAAAGTAGCAAACCTCAAAACTGTTGATGAAAACATTTCTTACGCTGAGATGGTCAGACGTTTCAAATGGAAGAACAGGGCAAGGAAGGAAGTCAAAACAGATGTGATGATACAAAGTAAAATGTATCATCAGCATCAAAGATCCATTATGTAAACACAGTGAAGTCCTCATGAGAAGTCTGGTGTGGGAATTTAAAACAGAGGCGACGCTGTCAGAAATCAGGAAGTAGTCTCGGAACACCTGGAAACAATCTTATGGTTTGAATGTGTACAGAATGGGTAACAACCTATTTCTTTCCAAACGCAACTCCATGCAGCAAGCTCAACAAATGGAAGGGAGTTGGGAATGGAAAAAGACTCCAGTCAAGCTAATTTGGTGGAACCCGCTGGTCAATACCGTAGAGGAGACGGAGAGAATCGAGTCGACATGGGTCAGAATACTAGGGATTCCTCTTCACCTCTGGTTTCAAACCACCTTTAAAGCCATTGGAGATCGTTGTGGCGGGTGGGTCGAAACAGAGGAGGAAACCATGCTTTGGAACCACCTCAAATGGGCGAGGATCAGGGTGATTGGTAATGGTTATAATATTCCTAAGGAAATCGTCGTTGAAAATGGGGGAGTTCTTCTCAAGTTGGAAATTTGGGTGGAGTCGCCAGCGACATCGACAGTCAGAAAAGGAGCTGCCTGTCCTTTGCCCAGAAGAAAATCGACAAGGAACTGTTGGTCAAAGGGGTATACTCCGGCAAATAACAGTCGATAGGGATGTATCATAAGGTGCATGGCATCCCACGTGACACGGCAGAGGTTAGTGGAGTGAAACATTGGGCCTCTGGAGGACAGGTTATGTTTGCTGGGCCCTGATTCTAGCTTGGGTCATAGCCCAGTAAACACAGAAACCCTATTTAAAGGCCCAGAAGCAACCCTTTTTAAAAACTCACGTAACAACATGTGTCACCTTAAAGGGGCCTCGATGAAATTAAGATGTTGGCTGAAAATTACATCTCAGCTTTGAGGAATTGGGAAGAAAGCCCCAAGGCGAGTACAACTGAAAGCGACAAAGTCCAAATTGCAAAGGAAATTCCACAATCATTGGTACAGTCAAAGATCAGCGAAAAACAGAGACAACCAAAGGAGGAGACCAAAGTTTCGGAGGCTATTCACCATGAAATGAGATAAACAGAGCTGCAAATACAAAAGGTACTTCAACCTGAACCAGTTGACATGCAGAATCAATTGATTTTGAGACGACGGAGACAGAGGCACCCAACTGGGTGAATTCCCATATTCTGGAACTAACACTTTGGAGTTGCTTTTGAAGGCTTTGAAAGAGAAACCTTAGAGCTCCTCATGAGAATCAATGAGAGGAAATCTGAAATTGATAAAAAGAAGCAGAAAGGCACCTCAAGACCAAAGAGCAGAGTTATAGGCAAGAATAAGTTGAAAAATCTTCAGTCTAGCCTCAACAAGGAGGTGGAAAGGGTAAGAAGCAGGGGAAAGAACCTTTATCTAACTTTTAAATGAAGGTCAAAATATTGTCATGGAATGCCAGGGGATTTAACAATGGGGAATCAAGAACTCTAATCAAGACTTGCCAACAAAAATGGAAGGTAGATGTGGTGTGCCTATAGGAAACCAAAATAAACAAGGAAGCAGAGAAGGTGGCTTTCAAACTATGGGCCAACAGATGGATGAGGTGTGGTTATAAGGATGCAAATGGTAGCAAAGGGGGCCTCCTATTGATGTGGGATATTAGAGTGTGGAAGGGTACCAAGATTGAAGAAGGTAATTACTCAATTACCTATAAGTTTGAAGCCTTACAAGACTCTTTCAGCTAGTCTTCTACTGGTGTTTATGCCCCCCACACCAGGAAGGATAAGCTGGAGTGTTGCGAGGAATTGGACTCAATGAGGGGCCTGTGTGATGGACCTTGGGTAACAGGGGGAGACTTCAATAAAGTTAGGCATATGGTGGAAAGAAGGGGATGCTCCGGAATCACCAATGTTACGGGTGAGTTTTCCGGATGGATTGAAGACTTAGAGTTGCATGACCCTATCCTGGTTGGGGGTAAATACACTTGGGTCAGGGGAGCAAATCACTTGAACAATGCAAGGCTGGACAGATTCCTTTTCTCAGCAGAATGGGAGGAAAATTTCAACAAGATCAAGCAAAGAATCATGCCCAAAGCAACATCAGACCACAACCCCATAATTTTGGAGTGTGGGAACTGGGAAAAGAGGAATTCTTCTTTCAAATGTGAGAATTGGTGGCTCAACATCAGGGGTTTCAAGGAGATGATCCAGAAGTGGTGGAATGGCTTCACAGTTGAAGGCTGCCCAGATTATAAGTTGTATACCAAATTGAGACTCCTGAACAGAAGCTAAAAAACTGGAGCAGGGTAACTCTTTCTGAAATAGCTACCAGAAAAAGTAGCTTGCCTGAGGAACAGGCAGATTTAGACAAAGCTCAGGAAGACAGAGAACTTTCCCATGATGAGATGATGGTCGGGGCACCAATCGTAGTGGAGCTTGAAGCACTGGCAAGACAGGATGAAGAGAAATGGAGGCAAAAATCTAGAGTGCTCTGGCTAAAAGGAGATAGGAACACCAGGTTCTTTCAGAGGCTGGCTACAGCCCACAGAAGATACAATATAATTGACAAATTGGTTGTAAAAAGGGAGGAAGTTCAAGAGACTGAGGAAGTCAAAAGTGTTCTGGTAGATTACTACACTAATCTGTATTCTGAGAATCATGGAGACCCTCATTTGCAATGGCTGGCTGCCCCACAGTTACCTATGAGGAGAATGAATGGCTCCAAAGACCTTTCACAGAGACAGCGGGGCTTCAAACTATCCAACAATATGATAGGGATAAAGCCCCTGGCCCTGATGGTTACACCCTGGAGTTTTATAAGGCATGTAGGGAGATCCTGAAGGAAGATCTGATGCAGACCATCCACAATTTCCATCAAAGAGGTGTTTTTGAAAAAGCCTTCAATGCCACCTTTGTGGCACTGATTCCAAAGAAGCCTGGGGCTGTTGAATTAAAGGATTTCAGGCCTATTAGTTTGATTGTGGGGGGTTTCTACAAGATCATCTCCAAACTTTTAACTGAAAGGCTGAAAACTCTTATGGGGAAGCTTGTGGATGAGCATCAAATGGCTTTTTTACAAGGAAGACAAATCCTGGATGCATCTCTGTTGGCCAATGAACTGGTAGACTCAAGGATCAAGCAAAAGAAACCAGGGATCTTGTGCGAATTGAACATTGAAAAGGCTTATGACCATGTCAATTGGAATTTCCTTCTCAAAATTCTGAAAGATATGGGATTTAGCAGTAGATGGGTAAATTGGATCAGTTTCTGCATCTCTAGCGTCAAATTCTCCCTTCTAATAAATGGCAACCCAGAAGGTTTCTTCCTGTCACACAAGGGTCCTAGGCAAGGAGACCCCTTGTCTTCTTTCTTGTTCTTAGTAGTGATGGAAGGACTAAACCATATGCTCATAATAGCAAATACAAACAGATGGGTGAGAGGTTTTAGTGCTCAGACAGGCAGAAGGGAGATCTAGAAATATCTCCCTTGTTTTGTGCAGATAATGCCTTAATTTTCTGTGAAGCAAAACCAAGCCAGATGAGACATTGGAGAGATATCCTAACAATCTATGAAGGAATCTCAGGGCTACATGTGAACTGGCTGAAAAAGCCACAACTTTCCTATCAACCAAGTTGGTAATTTGCAGGAATTAGCTGCTATCTTGGGATGCCAGTTGGATTCACTACCAACTAAATACCTGGGGCTTCCACTGGGGGCAAAAAATAAAGAATTAGAGGTGTAGAATGGGTTGCTGGAAAGGTGTGAGAAAAATTATCCAGGTGGAAAAGCCAATGCCTCTCTATAGGGGTAGACTGACCTAACCAAATCAGTACTTGATGGCATGCCAACATACATGATGAGTCTGTTCCCTGTACCAAAAAGCTTTGAAAGGAAATTCAACAGGGTGAGAAGATCTTTCCTCTGGCAAGGAAACAAGGAGAAGAGAAGATACAATCTGGTGAAGTGGGACATCCTGACCCTCAACACTCAGCAAGGAGGACTCAACCTTCGGAATCTCACCAAACAAAACATTTCACTGCAATAGAAATGGCTCTGGAGATTCTGCACTGAAGATAGGGCCATCTGGAGAAGATTCATAGAAGGGAAGTATGGCACTCTCTCCCAATGGACAACCAAGGAAGCTGTGGGTACCTTTGGATGCAGTGTCTGGAAATCCATAAGGAGATTATGGCCCTCTTTCCGCAATGAAATCTCAGTTAGTGTGGGTAATGGGATGAAAATTGACTTTCGGTATGAGGTGTGGAGTGGAGAAGGTAGTCTTAGAGACTCCTTCCCTCAACTGTATGCTATAAGCCTCCAAAAAGAGGTCTTTGTTGGCCAAGTTTGGAGTCCACAAGGATGGGAACTAATTTTTAAAAGAGCACTAAATGATTGGGAAATAGGGGAGTTCGCCAGATTGCTGGAAGTTCTCCACTCACAGCCAGCTTTATCTATGAAGCCTGACACTGTGAGATGGAAAAACCATAGCAAGGGTATGTTCACAGTGAAGTCGTGTTACTGGAAACTCAACACCCTGCAATCACTGACTGATAGTTGGCCTTGGAAGATGACATGGCAGACCAAGACTCCCCCAAAGGTGGCTTGCTTTGCCTGGCTGGTGTGTAGAAGGTCTTGCTTAACTCATGAGGTTCTACAAAAGAGCGGTGGCAGATTAGCTCAAGATGTCTCATGTGTGAGCAGGGAGCATAAGTTAATGACCATTTGTTCCTTCATTGTAAAGTAGCTACGAATTTATGGAACATGTTTTTGTCTACGTTGGGAGTTAAATGGGTGATGCCTGTCACAACAAAAGAATTACTCAACAGCTGGACAGGGATTGGTAACAGAAAAAGTGAAGGTCACTGGTGCAGAACTATTCCTGCCTGCATATGGTGGACTCTATGGAAGGAAAGAAACTCTAGGTGCTTTGAGGATCAAAAATCTAGCATGCAGAAAATTAGAATGAATTGTATAGGCCTGTTGTTTGTTTGGTGTAAAGGTAGTTAGATAGGGGAGTCGGTAAAGCTAATAGATTTCATAGGAAACTTGTAATATACCCTCTAGGTGGGATGTAAGTTTCCAGTTTCATCATCCGTTTGGATAATGAACCTTTTGACATGAATACACACTTACCCTTTTCTCAAAAAAAAAAAAATAGCATGCATTACATAAAAATAGTTATTTACAAAGATATCCTCAACAATTATGGTGGAAAAGATGTACAAAAAGTTTAGAGCGGTGCTTGTGTCTTTAACCATGCTAATGCATGTATTAAATCACATTGCATTACTAATACCTAGAATTCTATAGTATTAGTAATGCACACCTTAATACACAATAGAGTGTATAACTAATAACTAATGCTTATTAATTATATATAGCATATAAAATGTACAAAACAAGACATTACTAATATACAGAGCTAACGCATATATTATTTTTTCTAATACACACTACCAAACGAACTCTGAGTGCTTACCTTGCAATAAAGTACCAATCTGCCATCAGGATAGCGACATACAACAGACTGACGCTTTCTCGTACTGAATACAAAAATAAGGATATCAGTCAAACCTCATACCATCACACAAAGAATGCACATAGTAAGTGAGAAAATCAAAACACCTGTTGAATTCAAGGACATTCAAAATCTCATAGGGAACATCTTGAATCTGTCCAATCTTCTCAACATGTGATTCACGCACATAAATCAATGTTGGAGTACGCCTGGAAGGTGTAAATTTAAAAGCGGAGCAGAAACAAATAGGTAAGCAGTAATAATGACACAAAACAAGCAACCCTAACTCTTTCCATAATTCAATACCTTAACGATGTATTAGCAGACAATGACTTCTGCTAACCAATCTACCAGAGAATTACTCTTCCAATCAATCAAATACCAATAATATACCCTATCTTACCTAATCTTCCACCTAGAAAACTGCATGCAATTAAAAAGTTGACGCCTCAAGAAAATAAATGCCAATAATTTAGCTCATGCCATCACTACATTTCTCAATCTCTGTTCACTCGAGAATTAAAATCTCCTACCCCCCACTGCAAACAAGTCAACCACCCACCAAAATGGTGATTTGTTATCCTTATCTAACCTGGACTATTCTAGGATTTATAGTTAGTTTAACAGAATATTCTCTTTAAGAATCTGTAAATGTTTTTAACAGTTAGCACCAGAAACAGAATTTCGCTTTTAATTTGAATCTCTTGTTTCCATGCTTGAAGAAACTAAGAATAAGATTTAAAATCACAAGTTTATATGTACTCTACCATAAAATGGTGACTGGTTTCACCACTTAGACTTGTAGAAAACAGTAATCCTCAAGTCGTCCAGCCAAATAATCTATATCAGTTACCTCCTACGCTTTTATTATGTTTACATTATCAACAGATTCACAATGAAATTGTATCACTTCTAGTAGGATAAATGTAGCAGAAGTTCTACGTTATCTTTCTGATATGACTAACTAAAATTGTCAGTATCCACGCACTTGTAAAAGAAGAAGCCAAAGTTCTTTGCTGCTGCAACCAAAGCAGCTTCATCAGGAGAAGCTGCCTGATATCGTATTTTTTCGGGGGTCTCTTCACCTTCAGGAAGCACGGTATGACATATTGCAAGGCATCTGAAAAATTCCTGAACAATAGGACATTGTTAGTTTAGAGGTCTGTGAGTGTTTAAGAAGATAAAAGACTGCATTTTTGTGAAGGTTTGCACCATATCAACTCTAACGTAAATGGGATATTCACATGCAAAAGTTACTGAGCTTTATATTCCCCAGAAAAATCCATATATAAAAATTGTTCATATAAATGTTCACCATTTCCTTATTATATGGCCTCAACATGTTACCCATAGAAAAGGAAAAAATGATCATTATCGAGTCTTCTCTTGATAATGGGGAAAGATGGGCATTGAGTTTATATATAAAAATTGTTTATATGTTCACCTTTTACTTAATATATGGCCCCAATATTCTCCCCATATAAAAGGAAACAACAATCATTCTCAAGCCTTCCCTTGATAATGCGGGAAAGATGGACATTGAGTTTAAGACGAGGGAGTAAGACAATAGAAGTCAATACCGCAATGAGTTGCACATAAATATCAATGAAGGCCACAGAAATAACTAAATATAAAAAAGAACATAAAATAAGGCGAGGAATAGAAATTTTTGATTTACTATACAGTGTGACTTACACTTCAGCTATATCTGATTTCCAGTAACTATGTTAACAACAACAAAATGGTCCTAAAATGAAAAAGAGAGAGGGGAAATCACTACAACAGCATTAAATTTCTGGTCTTCTCTTTAACGGCAAGTTAATGATTATATGTTCTAACAGACAATAGGACACAAACTAACAGACGTGGTTTTATTCCACCATTTCAATAACATACCTTGCATGAATCAGCCTGAGGTTCATTCCTCCAGGCACCTCGCATCAGCCGAGCATCATCAAAATTAAATCCTTTTTCTTGTGCCTCGTTTGATGATTTCTGAACCTACAGTTCTCTAAATCAACAAAATGAAGCCATGAAACCTTTTATATTTTACCACTAACTTAAAGACCATTTACCTCAACTCTTGTTCCACTTCTTTGTGCAGTTCCCATCTCAATTTCAGTAATACCACTGCCATATATCTCTCCTCCAATAGAACACTTAAAGAACTCCATCAAGTTCCTCGTAAGAGTTCCAGTTTTGTCAGAAAATATGTATTCCACCTACCCATAGAGATCAATGATCAATGCTCAATGGTTCACACATTGACAATTAAAAACACAGCAAAGTAGAGTCAAGGGTAAACAAGGACACATTGCATTGGGAGCAAAATAATTTCACCATACTTCTAGTCACTGACCCAAAATTACCTGCCCAAGTTCCTCATTCAAATTAGATGTCCTAGCCTGTGCAGGGGTGTTACTCTCAGCATGGTACATGTGCAAGTCATTGTTGATGAACTTTGTGGATTGAATAAACTTAACCATCTGTAAGTAAAAATCAGAGAAAATATAAGAAAAAGAGAAAAAAGATACAAATCAAAATTCTGCATAATACAACAAAAACTGCCATAAGATCCACCTCAACAGAGACATAGAGAGAGATGGGAATAATCGGTGAATAGAGAGTGATTAAGGTGAACATGGTCAAAGCAGCAACCTGAGCACAAACCAAAAGAGTAATTAGAAACAAATACAAAGAAAAGGCAGAAGAAACACTGAGCAGGTCAGCAAGCCAAGAGAATCAAATAGTTACCACAAATCTATTGTCAGGATTGGATTGTGCATCTGAGCTGCTTTCAAAGCGTAAATAAAAATATTTCTTATTTATGAAGATACCACTGCAAAAATACAAGCAACCTTTTCAACACTGATGGGGAATATGAAAGAGTGTTATAACTTGGCACATAAGTTGTAGAAATTAATCAAACCTGCCTATAGCTCCCAATAAACACATGCAGAAGAGAACACTAAAAAGAGTCAGAATCAGTTTATCAAGTTTCTTCTCCAAAGAGCTTCTCTTGGATGGAATCTTCATGGCGTTCATCATAACCTGCAGTGAAAACATAGTTGACAATTTACCTAAAATACAAACCTGAGCACTGGAAAACTAAGGTCACAAAGCAAAGCAGTAAATATAGCGCAATTGAATATTTTATCGAACACAGGATGTTCCTCAATCTTCAAAAAAAAATATCCATGAATAGACTATAATTAATACCTTTGTTTCATGCCCAGTGAAAATGACAGCCCCAACAACATACTGTGTGTTTCTCAGGCTACAGCCCTGTAAAATAGAGATAATATCAAGAAAGAAAGCACAAATCAAATTCAACAAGTATAATTTCTCTGCATCAGAAGGAAAATACTTATCAAATTCAACAAGTATACTTTCTCTTCATCAGAAAAGAAGAATAGCAAAATAGCAGAGGAACTCCAAATGCAATGCACAAAATGGGAAAGACAAGGCCTCAGGTCATCTTAACATGAACCACTAATAAGAATCAATAAACCATAATTTTCCGTCTTGATAGTACTTATCACAATGTATTGTAAGAGAGATAGAGAGAGAGAGAGAGAGAAAGAGAGAGAGAGAGAGAGAGAGAGAGACCAACAAAAGAAGGAAAATAAAAACACGGGAAAAGACTGGATACCCTTAATAGAAGTTGATTTGGACCGAGTGGCAAGGTTTGCTTTTGAATTATCAGATTGCCAGCAAAAGTGTATAATGAATTATTAGGTTGCTCACATTGTACTTCTCCTGGAAAGAAGAAACATGCAACGAAACATCAGACACACCATCTATCAAAGGCATATCCGTGTGTGCACTAGAATCAATTAGTCAAGATTTCACTAAGGACTTAACAAGATCATCATTATGTGATATAAACGATAAGCCAATAGCATACCTGTTGGCAAGTGTGGGAGATCATAGATACTCAAGTAAATATTTGCAGTAACATATAGTTAAAAATGAGTGTGTTATCATTAAGTGGACAGATTAACAATTGTTCAACTTCTAACGCCAATGTCAGAAGATAAGTATTCAACAGTGTATGACCTACTGAATTTACATGATAAGTAAACAAAACAAAACCATGACTATTGGTCTTAAAAGTCAATAATCAAGATAACATCAAAAGTCATGTTTCACCAATTCTGAAGGTTGGCGTTGATTCTACCTAATCTGATGCTTAGGAATCAGGAAAAGGAGGAGGAAAGCTAGAATGAAGGAATTCAGCATGCCTATTTCAGATGCTAAAACAGGCAGCCCGGTACACTAAAGCTCCCACTATTTTAGATGCTAAATTACAATAAAATGTCGGCTCAAATTCAGGACGATGACATTTGGACATCAGAAACCCCACATACATGCATGATTGTGCAGAAACATTAGACTGAACCGCAGCAGCACAGAAGACCAACCTGTGAATCCAGAAACTTTATCAGGAGTCACATAATCCCAGGTTTTCTCTAGTGCTTTTCTGATCTTTAAATTAGTTTCACCATCCAAATTCGCAGTCTGCAGTAATTCATGTAGAAATAAAGAGAAAAATACGGTAGAGATAAGAGACCAGTGCAGTCATTTATGATGTATAAAAATATTCCTTTCAAATAAACTAGACCAAAACGAGTTTTTTTGACAAAAGGAAATTAAAAAAGATTGTATTACTGCAGACCAAGTACAACCTCAATGTAGCAAACCCCATCAGGATTTGTGCTGGCAAGAAAAAGAAGATCTGCCGGAAAGAACTCATCCTGCTTAACCTGCACAAGAATAGACAACTTATACCACCTTCACTGAAATAAAGAGTATTTCCCAGATTTTGAAAAAATTTCACAAAACAAATTTTTTTGAAGTACTGCAACTATTTTGAGAAGCAGATTTGAATTCCTTCCCGTAAAATTTTTGTTTCTGAGAGGAGCAGAGTATATTTTCCATTTGAAAATTCTCCACAATCATCTTAGAAGATCTACCAAATTTAGTGACAGCCAGATAGTCATATATTCCTAAGGTGGGAGCTCACTGACTGAGCTGGACAAGCAGATTGGTGGCTATCTATAACTCTTCAGATTCAACCCAACAAATATACAGACTTAACCATTATAAATTTTAGACATTAGATCCAAAGTTCTCAGCTACGAGAGCTTACCGCTACTTCAGTAAATGAAGTATTCCAGTATTTATCTAATGTTTTGTTTAATGATGTGAGAAACAGCATACTTGACTTGTGTTCAACCAATTCAATATAATGAGAAGACAGTCTTAAATTTATGAGTACATAGATGTGCCTCTATTCACAATGTAGTTTTGGAGCTCACTAAATAGTGGATAGTTGGTCTTTAATATGGCATTGCTCCAACCAAGGATGGAGTAGAGATGATGCAGGTAAGGGGCAGGTAAATCAGTAGTCTAGCATCTTTCCCAAAAGAGATTAAGAGGATGCCAGTACCAATTACTTAGCAACTCCGCAATGCATGTGAATCCATCCACCAAGACAGAAATGTACAGTAACATGAATTCATATATTTAAGCAGTTTGTTAAAGCCAATAGCCATCAATATTGCTCATTAGAAGCCAGCTTTTAAAAGGCCATGCATGTGACTTACTGATGTCACAACAAGACATCCATCATCAAAGGCAGATTCTAACTCAAATCACATTTACGCCAAAAGAAGCACATCCACAACAGCTTTGATTTAATACAGACTTTCTCCTTTGATGACTTCTAGTTTAAGAATTTGAGGGGTGAAAACTACATCTTTCCAAAATTGCAAGTAGAAGGTTGCTTCGTCTTGCTGGTAAATGCCCAGACTCTCCTACCCAGTACTAAAGCATTTAACTAAATAAAAATTGATTAGCTAAATGCTTATGTGACTTCAACCTTCAGTAGTTGGATGTCTCCAGATTTTATGATCCTAATAAAATCTGTTCTGAAACTATGAGATCAAAGAGTCGGTTAGTGTTCGGAAAAAGTAATACATTCGAAACAATTGAGCACTTCTCAGTAAAATGACCAATAATCAAAATGTGCATTCCAACACTTCTTCCTATAAACTGATATCATCCGTGGTTCCATTTACCAGGTTACCCTAGTACACATCTCCAAACATGTCGGTCAACTAGGAAACTGGTACATATAGGAAACTGGTACATATGGATCAGTCAAAACAGAAAAAAAAAGCCTTCTAAAACATGATTTTACCCATGATGAATACATCAATGCTAATTAAAAACAGATACAGGTACATGTGAAATAGCAACTGACATAATAACAAACTAACAGAAGATAACCTTCACATAACAAGCTAAAAAAAGATAATTCTTATGCTAGAATACAGACAAAAAAAAAGTTGATAATAAGATCCACAGAAAAAGAGCTCGCCGAGAAAGCTTCCAGCTTGTTAGATATAAAACAGGACGTCATCTATCCTACAAAACCTAAAGCAAAAGTGAGAATATAACAGCATTGACTGCTTTGTTCGTCTACACTTACTCTCACAATATCTCCGGCTTGCAGCTTCTTCCAAGGTACTCTGACCCATTGCTGATCTTGAAACACGTCTATAGAAGTATTGTTAATTGACAAGTCATTCTGAAAACGTTTCTGCAATAGTATCAAAGGAATAAGAAAAGAAAATGTAAGCGAATAGGTCAAATGCAAAAAGGAAAACCCAGTAGCCTGTTAGTCTACTTTTAAGAATGTCATAAAATTGCATTTTATGAATTAAAAGTATGAGAAGGAAAAGGAGCAATCAGTACTCACCCAATCCTCCCAAGCCTCCTTAATAAGAGAGACAAGAAGCACCAAGCTCAAAGGAAGCACGTTCGTTATTGGACTTACAGGACTGCATTACAGCAATACTTTTCAGAAGTAAATACACAGTGAGGATATCTCATTTAATACAATGTACTAATTCACTTCTAAAACACTTTTTGAATCTTTTATTTATTTATATATTTGAGAATGCTTCTAAAACTATTTGCAAGATGATTTTCATCACCAAAATAAAGAGAAATTTTCTTGTTATAGAGTTAACTTTCACTTCTCGTGATTAAGCAATCCCCCAATTATTTTCTTTATTTGATGGAGAAGGCATCCTCCACTTAATCTAACAAGCACATTCCCCTTTCTAACTTTTTGGTGTTTGGGGAGTCAAAGTATAGGGTATAAGTTAACCCACATGATACACACATAACAGAAATTCACATACCTGACTGGAGTGCACGACAAAATTGAGATCATCAGGAAATACAGATTAGCCACCCGCCTGAACTGTCAGTATAAAAAGAAGGGTGAAGAGATTAGATGAAGAAAATAGAAAAATAATCATTGAATAATACAGCTGATTGGGCTCTTCATCCATATTTACGGCTATGTAATAACTAGTCTAACTGAAATGTAAAGATAACATCCCACCATTCAAAATTTCTAATATGTTAACATTCCCAATTTTCTCATATATCAATCTTCTGAGAAATATTGGAGAAGAATATTATTGAATTGTATATTTTACATTATTACATCAAGACCCTATTTATAGATACTACATTAGACTCCTTTTCCAACTGGAACACTATAATACAATCCTTTTCTAGGTAGAATTCTATATACTATTCTTGTTCTTGTTCCTATTCCTATTCTAAATAGCATTGTAGATATTATTCTTGTTCTTGTTCTTATTTTAACACTCCTCCTCAAGCTGATGCATACAAGTAATATGTACCTGATTCGTTAAAAATGTAATTAATATGAGGACTGATAAGGTGCTTGGTGAGATACTCAACTTCATAAAGTTGACAGTCAATTTCAATGTGCTTAGTCTTCTCGTAGAATACTAGATTTGATGCATAATGTCAATCAATCTCAATTTGACTGGTCTTCAAATTAAACACTGAATTTGATGCATAATGTAATAAAACACAAAGTGATATATTATTGAATTACAGTGTTGAACTTTCTAAGCCAAGTTTAAGAAGACCATTTCAGTCCATAGAGTGACCCACACAATCGACATACAAGGCTACCAGACTCTCCTTGAGCAACAAAAAAAACCAGGTGGTTGCTCCATATAGACTTCTTCCTTGACGTGGAGAAAAACATTCTTAATGTTCAATAATTTAAAAGGCCAAATGGCCAATAGAGAACAACCACGGATAAAAGAAGGTGACATATGCTACTTTAGCCGTGGAAGAGAAAATGTCATTGTAATCCAACCCAAATATCTTAGTATATCTTTTCCTTTTCTTTTTGTTTTGGCAACAATAATCCTGAAACAGAAAGAAACATTGCATGAAAACTCAAATTTGTCGAAAATAATGCAATGGTCGCTGGAAGTGCTCCAAATCTTTAGTAGAAAATATGATCATCCCGAAATCAAGAGATGACTAGATATTAAACAAGAAAGTCACCTAAAACTACCGAAACATGCTCATACGACGGATTACTAGATTTGATGGTTGAAAGTGATCACAATTTAAGAAATACAATTATATGGGTAAGGTCAGAATATTGACACGACCTAATTGAGGAGAATTACATTCAGAATGATGGCACAACCCCACTGTAAAATAGAAATAATATAGATAGGATCGTATTGATGGCACGACCCTACTGAAAAAGACAAATTGTATAGATAGAGTCGGAATGATGGCATACCCCAACACAACCAAGAAAGTAATCACCGATATGATAGCACGATGCTACGCAAATTGAATATGAAAAAGTAGTCATCGGAAAGATGGCATGGTGCTACACAAACCGAATATGAGAAAGTCGTTACAAAAAAGATGCACAGTGACCCAACTTTTTCTAACATAATCATTGCCAAATGGGCAACATATATGGGTTAAGTTGCCTGCTAGTAGCAAAAGCTCTTTGATTTTCTAACAAGATTGTAGAAGCTCTGATACCATGGGAGAAATATTAGAGAAGAATGCTATTGATTGTGTATTCTATATCATTACATTGAGACCCTATTTAGAGATATTACATTACACTGTTTTTTCAAGTAGGATTTTATATACTATTCATGTTATTACCTATTCTAAGCA
Organism: Solanum clarkiae; assembly: GCA_011800125.2. Lineage (NCBI taxonomy): Eukaryota > Viridiplantae > Streptophyta > Magnoliopsida > Solanales > Solanaceae > Solanum > Solanum clarkiae. Next base: position 2,129,006 of record JAABOM020000092.1, read on the forward strand.
GGATTGTAGATATTACTCTTGTTCTTATTCCTATTCTAACAAATCTAATTTTATTCTGACACACATTGACCAAAGTGCGTGGTATCCTTAATTCTTGAAACACATGAACTAGGACATATTTAAGGCACATGACGAAATGTCATTTGGTGCATTTAGATTGATTAGGCCTCGAGTACATAGGTGTTCACCTGGGATATAGCAGAAGAGCTCACAAAGAGAGTTGAATTCATTCCTAGTGTATCTATTAGTTCACCAGAATATAGAACTTTTTCTTTAACAGCTTGTTTGGATAGTGGTTTTTCGTAGTATGGTATGGTATGGTTAGTAAGAGAACCATGTTTGTTTTCATTGTTTTATTAATTATATGGTATAGTATGGTTTAGTTTCATGGTTTTGTAACCATGAAAACCCACACTTTTTGAAACAACCAATTTGATGGTATCCCATGGTTCTCTTATTTTTTTTTTCAAGTATACCCTTACTTAAATTTAAATAATTATAATTTATCATTTATACCTTATTAAACTTTACCCTAATATATGTACTACTTTTGTATTACTTATTTTCCTCCGCATCAACTTTTGAAACTTTTCTTCCACTCCCGTCTTTCACATTTCCGTCTATTTCTTAAGGTTCATTTTTTAAAAGTTCTTACTTTTTTATTTCTCGTTTTGTTTATATGGATTGGAGATATATTAGCTTGTACGTTTCCCTACTTGATTCTATGTAATTATTAAAAAAAAGTTAGTAAAAGATATTGATAAACTTACTATTTATAATAATTAAGGACATTTTTGTAAATTTATCAGTTACTTTTCTTTTTCTTAATCTTAATAATTAAGGACATTTTTGTAAGTTTATTGCTTTTCTTTTTCTTAATAAATACAGTGGCACTTTATCTTATTCTAGTTTTTCATGAGCTTTTTCTTCACAGTACTGTATAGCATACATGAACGAACTTCAAAATTTTATAGTTACTCAAAGAACTTCTCTCTACATCCTCTGTTGATAGATTTCAACCTGGCATACATGGTTTGATCCGTCCAGAAAGTTATTGCAGGATCATGTGTGACCTCTGCATTAAACATCAGGTATAATAATCCATGCAGACCTGATTTGACTAAATTTTGTATTTCTGGGAAGTTTCCAACTTATGAACTAAAACTTACAGTTTAAGCTTGGTAGAGATACAGAGAATTTAAATGGCTGAAAGAAAAAATAGTGCACAGTATGGGAGATAAAATAATTTACCTGTTCAAATAACCCTTTTGGCAAGAATGTTATGATGTCATACTTCGTAGTTGATACAGAATTTCCCTGAAAAGGTAAAAGAGATTTTACCACATTGACTCAGGTGCAATTTAACACCTATAAGGAATATAATAGAATGTGATTGTATATGGACAGCACTAGACAGCTAAAATTTGGTATCTTCCTATATTAAGGATTTAAGTGATCCTGATCAGTCGTCAATAATTTATCTCTTCACAGAAAATGAAACTAAAAGCTATTTTTATATGGACGTCATTACACAGCAAAACTTTGAGAGCTTTCTTGATAAAACAATTAAGCGATCTTTGTCAGTGTAAGGAAAGTTTAAATTCCTTCCTAGTGGACATTAGCAGACTCGCAGACAAACAAACTCAACAACATGTTTCCCTTTTTCTCCGACTTCAATTTAAATTTCCCAAGGTACTACGCCTTTGGTGTGGGAAAAGAGTTTAAATGTCATATTTCCACGCCAAAGGCATGGTGCCAATATACATACCTTTTTCCGCCGAACAATAAGAAATCAATTTGAGTAAATCATTCAAGGATTAAAAGCCATTAAAAATTAACAATATAAACTTGAATGTCATTCCGGAAACAGTCGCGCTATGTTTTTAAACATAGAGGTTAGGCTGCGTACATCCGACCCCCCCTTACCCCGTAATGGGCGGGAGCCTTTGAGGCATTGGGGTAATGTTATTGTTTTAAACTTGAATGTCATTAAAAGTTATCAATATAACAATAAATTCACAGCTCAATCCTAAACTAGTAGGAATCAGCTAGATGGATCCTCAATATCCATTCTGCTCCACTTAGGCCTATTCGATTTTAATATTCAACAAAAATTAGGGTTTTTTACTATTACAGGTTCTCTACATTTTTCCGTGTCCCTAACATAAAAATCTAAAAACTAATTAAGAGACTCTTGCCAAGTAGCATTTCACACATAGTGACCCCATAATCTTTTTAGTCTTTTATATCAGTAAGAAAATACATATCCCAGCACCATAGAAAAGTTCACATAGCAGGTAACTTAAAGTACTTAACATTGGCTTATTCCTAAAACCAAATACACCATCTACATTACATAGATTCATTTGACTTGATGTAGCCATGTTGAATCGGTGAGATAACATTTTTGGTACTTCATGTGAATTCATGAAGAATATACTAAAAATAGTAAAAACCTAGACACACCATACCAAACACTTCCACGTTGCCAATACTCATAAACAAATCCACGCAACATAGTTCACCATTATAAAACAACGCATTTGGGTTTTAAAAAATACAAATACAATTAACAGAGCAAAAAAATATGTAAGCATAAATAAAAGAGTTGACAGTGCAACTACTGGCCATTCCAAGCAGTATTTACCTATCCATCATTTTTCAGTTATTGAAAGGGAGCCCTACACCAATCATAAAAGCTGTCATCATGTACCCAGGAGGCCATGGGTCGAGTTATCGAAACAACTTCTCGCAGAAATTCAAGGTAAGGTCATATACAATAGAAACCAATATAATCTGATCCTTCCCCCAACAAGGCGGGTAGCAGAAACTTAACCAGACTTACCTTTTCGTTAAACCCAGAAAACATAGTAAACTCAAACATTTCAAGTCCCTTACCCATTGTCCATTGACCAATTCCTAGACCCACATTCACCATTTCAAACTGATGCATTTGAATTTGAATACCATTCCATCATTTTCCAGTTATTGAAAATGACTATTGCATTTATCATAAACCCAGAGAGACAGCAAACTCAAAACATTTCAAATTCTTGTATACACATCAACCAATCCCTAAACCCACATTCACCATTCCAAACCATCGCATTCAATGATAATTAACAAAAAAAACGAAGACTTTAGCAATAATTAAGAATGGAAAGAGGGGGAAAAAAAACCTTGAATTTGGCGAGAGCATTAGCATCACGATCATTACAAAAAACGGTTCGATGACCAGGTGCTTGTGGTTGTACTTTACCGAGACGAATATTCTTAGAAGAAGCGATTCGAGTCCTCATCGCTGCATCTGCACCTCCCGCCGATCGAGATCCTCTCCATCCTCCCGGCATCCTTCTCTGATCTCGACGGAACAAATATCTCTTCTCCGGACGGATACAAACGCTTTGATTTCCACCGGAAAACTACAGTCGTCGTCGCAGGAGATAATATTCTCCTTATACGGTTATTCCGATATCGCCGGACCTTCGTCGCCGCCGGTGCAATTCTTCCTCCTCCTCCTTGAAATTGTGAATTCAGTTGAAAGAAGTTGAAGAAGATGAGTTTTCAAATGTTGAAATTTTCATAAATTCAAACTTTTCTTCTTCTTCATATGCTTCAATGACTTCTCAACCATTTTTCTTTTTTTCCCATCTTCTTAACCGCGTTGAAGAAGAGAATTTTTTTGGGAAAAAATCGGAAAAAGGAAAAGAAATTAAAAAAGAAAATATTAATTATTTTATTTCTTTTTCTATATTTCACGTGGAATGAAAAATTTGGGTGTGAGATATTTTGTGAATCAACTACGAAGGAAAGTTGAGAAAATTATTGAAATAGTATATAATTATGTGTTTTGATTCGATTTAATTCTTAATATATAAACATGATAATAAAAGTAAAGATTTATTTGAATTAAGTAAATAAAATTAATTATTATATTATGTTGTCAATATAAATGAAGATGTATTAACATGCACATTTTTACGTAAATTATTAAATTATAAAATAAAGATAATTTTTATATTATTTAATGTGATTTCAAAATTCCTAACTCTTTTGAAAGAGTCACAAAAAGACTTTTTGATGTAGACTATTATGTACGAGGGTTTGAAGGTTTTATTCGATTGGGCTTATGTGAGCGTGTACAAAGGCAGAGGTGAAGCTACATTTATTTAATGGTGGTCAAGTGAACAATTTTCATGAGATTTTTTTTCTTGAATATATAAGTTAAATATAGATATTTTGATATATCAATTGTTGAACATCATTGATATAAAAATTAATCACCCATATTCTAAAAATATAAAATCCTTCACAAAAATTTTGATTCCGCTCCGCCACTACATGAAGGAAGATGTCAAGGGTCATGCTTTATTTGACAACATAAGTAGGATTGTATTTAGCTAAGAACCATACTAACCATATTTTGAAATGTATTACTCCCTCCGATTCGTTTATATGTCGTCTTTATTATAAATAAAATAGATAGTCTTTAATATATGTCATTTCACAAAATCAATGCATAGATATCATTGTTCTTCATGTTTTACAATCGATAGTTAATATTTCCCCCCAAACTTGTTCTGAAAAGTCAATTACACACTTAAACTATCACGATGACCTATTACACACCTTTACTATTTAAAAGTCTCCAAAACTTGTTTTGAAAAGTTAGTAATACACTTAAACTATCACGATGACCTATTACACACTTTTACTATTTAAAAGTGAAACTATTTGACCTTTAAAACTGACATGGCGGAATAAAAAATAAAAATATGCCCGTGAATAATTTTTAAAATTAAAAAAAATAAAAAAATACCCCTTACCCCCCCTCCAACCCAAAACATCTTCTCCCAGAAACTATTTCGTGAAGGAGAAGTAGAGCTGAGTTGAGATTCAATCAAAGCTCTACCAGTCCAAAATACGTCATCTTCGTTGAGCTCATCATCTTGATGACTGGTTCATCTATCCCGCCACTGAGAGCAGCGTCCCTCAACGACGAAGAAAAGACGCTGAGAAATCGATCGGTGGAGGGAGATTAACAGTGGCGAAAACTAACGACGCCATAAATCTATGATAATACCACTTACCATGGATGTCGACGGTGGAATTATGAACCAGCTGAAGCCGATGTCGACATCATCACCTCCGGTGGTCTCCACATGCCGTCGCCAAAATGGAGTTCTGAGAAAACAATTGAATTCTCGACGTCCCCTGATGTCATTTATGTATTTCTCTGATTTCTCTGTTCCTTTAAGCGAGTTTCTTCATATATGCAATTTCATGGGCTTTGTTAAGTTAATAGGACGAGAAATCGATTGAAAAGGGAAAGAAAATTATTTTCTATTATCCCTATCTTTTATGGAACCTTATACGACCAGATTTGAATTATTTTTGCAACGGAAAGTGTTTCCATTGCCAATTCTTGGCAGCCAATGTTGCTCAGTTTCCATGGCCAATTCTTGACGACCATTGCTGATCTGTTGCCATGGCCAATTCTTGGCATCCATAGCTGAAAATTTCTTTCTTTGCAATTTTAGTGAAGAAAATGTAATTATTATAGAATTTTAATAATTGATTAGAAATTAATTTGTATAAAATATAGTTAATAAAAGAAAACTAATTATTAAAGAAAAAAAAACCAGAAGGATATAAAAAATTATAACGCTTGACGTGACGCTGACATAGCAGCAAGTCTAATACACCACCTGCTGTGAGAGTGATATTTCAGTTGTAGGGGTTAAATAATTTCACTTTTAACTAGTAAAAGTATGTAATAGATCGTCATGATAGTTTAAATGTGTAAATGACTTTTCGAAATAATTTCATTGAGAATTTATATCTTTTTTCTTAATAAGTTTTAAAAAAATATATATGATAGTTGGGATTTTTGCCCATTAAGAAAAAATTGACCAGAGGTTCATTGCGTTGAAATATTTTAAACTCATGCCTTATAAGCAAAAATTAATTTACATTCAATAGGCAACAAAAGCTTGCCTAGCAAATTTTTTGAATTCAAAGCCTATGACGTTTCCTGTTACGTGTGCATTATTAACTTGAAAGCACGTTGAAATTTTCAGGTGTCAGTTATTGCCTTGGGTTTATCTAATCGCGTACGACGTGTTCGTTAAGGTATTTTTTGGGTGCTAATTTTCATTTTCCCTTTACATTAATATTAAAAATTAATAATTTATTTTATTTATTCTATCAAATCAAGAAAAAATATATTTGTTTTTTCAATTGAATAACTACGTAAGAAAAATTAAAGAAATCAATTTAGATTTTAAATTATTAAAATATAACTAATAATTTTTTGTGATCGTGTTAAATCTTGTTTAGATACTCAAATTATAACTTATTAATTGAGAAATTTCTATTAGACAATTTCAGTACAATTTTTTTTTTTTTGGGTAACTTACATAGATATACTAGACTAAGAAAATATTTACCATTTATAGCAATAACAAATTATTTTCACTAAATAGTTATAATACATTTATATTGAATGCATGATGCACTTTTAATACAAGTGCAAATTTATCATAGTATTGTTATATATTACTAAAAATAGTAATAAATAAAAAGTATCACTAAAATCAGTAATTATTTATTAAAAATGATCTATTTAAGTAATTTTCACATGTTATTTAGTGTTCATTATCTAGATAAATTAACCATTTAAAAGGTGTTTTAATTATATGCATTAACCTCAATAAATCATAAAAAACTCAAACATATTCCAATTCAGGCTGATATGTATGATTAAAATAGATGATATAGTTTGTAGAGATAATTACATTAAATGATTATTCGATCATTTCAATTACAAAAAGATGGTCATTCAGTGTATATTCATATATATACCTAGAGTATATTGTATGTATAATCAAGCTCTATTTAATTTTTTAGTATATCATAATATACATTTAATGTACAATTCATATATAAGTAATTTATATTATGTAATCAATATACATTCTATGACTTTTGACAAGTTATACTTAATTTTTGAGTATATCATAATGTATATTCAGTATACAATTCATACATAAATGGTTTATATTATATAATCATTATACATTCTCTGACTTTTGACACTAGATTTCCTATGATTTTTAGCTATTTTTTTTATGTAAATACAAAATAACTATGTTTATTATAAACTAATTAGTTTATTACATATATTTAAAATAACCCCTAGTTTATATGGTTAATTTAGTTATCAAAACAAATATTTAAAAACATGCACAAAAGTTTGTTCAAGATTTAAATTGGAAGTGTCTAATCTTCAAATTCAAGTGTTCATTTGGAACAAGTCATGGCTCCAAATGTGTAAATGAAATTAGTCGCTAAGTTTAAGAGATTGTGGATGTATCGAGTCACCTTTATTTTTTCATCACACATTATTAATTTTCAATGATTGTATTTTCCGAGTTACCATATCTGTAAATTGTATTTCTAGTAACTTGTTAGGAAACAACCTCTCTACTTCTATGAGGTAGCGGTAAGGTCTGCGTACAATCTACCCTCCCCAAACCCCGCTTGTGGGATTGTACTGAGTATGTTGTTGTTGTATTTCTAGTAACTTGAAGATCCAACATTGTTGCAGGCATCATTTATTTGGTATAATAAAAGTATATTGTTTTGACTCGTTGAGAGCAGTCCAAACACAAAACATTGATTTTCCCAAACCTATTCCAACTAGAACTATATAATTACTAAAGTTGTTTTTTTTTCATAACCTTTTCTAACTAGGACTAGAAAAATAAATTATTTGTAGTGATTTTATTAAATTTTATATTTATGTATAAATAAATATGACCATTATTTAAATACTATAAATTTAAAAAATCAACTCAGATTATTTTAAATACATTGTTATATTGGTTTTGGAGAAATTATGTGGTCCTAATTATAAATAATAAATATTAAAGAAAAGTAATAAATACTTAAATAATTTATTCATCTTCTCTTTTCATTTTAAAATTTTTTTAATCAGTTTTGGGTCAGGCCCCATTCTTATTGATAGAAATAAGGGAAATATTGGGCTCAAAATGAGCATAAAAAAGTGAGTCCAAATTTAAAAATACGACCCGGTCTCTAAATAGGAGCAATATATTCCTGTCCCTAAGTGAGTGAACTTTTCATTCTTTCAACCAAAAGTCAAAATCCCTCACAATTTTCAAACGTATATGCACTCCCACTCCATAATCGTTCTTCCTGATGTTTTCGCCAAAAATAGCTTGTGAACTTCATCTTTCACTTCATTTCAAGTTCACTTCATTTCCTCCTCTATCAGCTCTCAACGGTGAGTAAATAGATTCTTTTTGCGTTGTCCTCCTTAAATTTCTTGGTTGTAAGTGTTTTCCATGTGCACACCAAGTGTTTTTAGCGGTGGATTGTTGTCCGATTGAAGATCTAGAGAACCAGAGCTCCCATGAGAGAGTTGCCCATATAAGTTGCCATTCACCTGCTTCAAGAATGAAATTTTCACCATCAACTTCTATGAAACCTTCTTTCGAGGTGAGAAACTGGCTTGCTCCTCTGAATTTCTCACCTCGAAAGAATTAGTCAGAGGAGCAAGCCAATTTCTCTCATAGAAGTTGATGGTGAAAATTTCATGCAGGTGAATAACAACTTATAGGAGCAACTCTCTCATGGAAGCTCTGGTTCTCTAGATCTTCAATCGGACAACAATCCACCGCTAAAAACATCTAGTATGCACATGTGGAACACTTACAATCAAGAAATTAAAGGGGGATAAAGAATCTATTTATTCACTATTAAGAGGTGATGGAGGAGGAAATGAAGTGAAAGATGAAGTTCACGAGCTGCTCCGACAAAAACATCATCAAGAATGATTATGGAGTGGAGTGCATATAAGTTTGAAAATGGTAAGGGATTTTGACTTTTGGGAGCTTTTTGGTTGAGAGAATGAAGACTTCACATTAGGAAACCCAGTTAGGAACAGGAATATGTTGCTCCTATTTGGACCGGGCCATATTTTTAAATTTTCTTGGACTCACTTTTGTATACTTATTTTGAGCCCAATATTTTTCTTATTTTTATTAAAATTACTTAAGTAGATCTGTTTTAATAAATAATTAATGATTTTAGAAATATTTTTTATT
>JAABOM020000092.1:2138236-2156819 GCA_011800125.2 Solanum clarkiae
TGCTAATACTTTTTGTTAATAATAATGAATACAATGATCTTATGATATATTATTTTGAAACATTGTTGTATCAATTTATGGAAATTAATACTCTAGAAAGGAAATTGAGGTGTATAAGTACTTAAACATCACACAAAAAACCTATACTTTATAAGAAATTAAATATATTTTATTATTTGGAAATTTTGTTTTCTTTGCTTAAATGAAATTTAATATAAAGGAAATTGTCCAAATTGAAAGCTTCCCAAAAGTGCAAAATTGTTTCCTCAAAATTAATAAAGTTTGTCGTACTTTGGGTTCTTGGCTATTTTTAATTCTTGAATTACTCTCTTCATCTCATGTGGTGTTCTTTTTTTTTTGATTTGTCCCAAAAATAATATTATTTTATTTAAATTTAATATAATTTATCTTTAAAATTCATTTTTTTACCTTTAATAAAATGATTTTCAGTCACACAAATATTTAAAAATTATTTTAGATTATAAATTTTTAAAGTTTTTTCTTTTTTTTTAAACATCGTATCAAATCAAAGGGTATTACATAAAATGGGACGAGAGAATAATTTGGTTAACTATTATAATTCATTCAAAAAAAGTAATTTTAACATACTTTTGACGTACTAATTAATAAAGAAAATTTGTATATTTATGTTTCCTTTTATTTAGTAACCAAACGGCATCGTGACGACTTAAAATTGGCCGCAATTCTCAAATATCGCAAACCCTTTTCCAGTTTCGAGATTGTCTCTAAAAACTAGAATTTTACTAGTATGCATTTTTTTCTGATCCTGTTAAATGTTATTCTGTTAATTGAGCAATCAAATACATGATGAAATATTTCTATTACATAATTTTAATTTAAATTTAAATTCTTTTTCCACATGCTTGTTAGTGTTCATTACCTAGATAAATTAACCATTTAAAATGTATTATCTTGTTTAATTATATGCATTAATCTCAATAAATCATGAAAACTCAAATATATTCTAGTCCACATTGATATGTATGATTAAATAAGATAATATAGCTTATACAGATAATTACATCAAATGATTATTTGATCATTTCAATTACAAAAATAAATGGTCATTCAGTATATGCGGATATATGCTTAGTGTATATTTTATACATAGTCAAGCTATATTCAGCTTTTGAGTGTATCATAATGTATCTTCAATGTATAGCTCATGTATAAGAAATATATATATTATATAATTTGTATACATACTATGACTCAACGATTGTGTTTATGGAGTTCAACATATCTGTAAATGGTATTTCTAGTAACTTGAAGATCGAACAATGTCGCAGGCATCATTTATTTGGTATAATATAATTAAAGTGTATTGATTTAACTCGTTGAGAGCAATCGAAACACAGAAACATTGATTTTCCCTATTTACAAGGACTTGATATCTAATAATGGTTTTTAGGACGGGACAGAAAAAATTTTATTAAGCTAACATAGCTACAACTTCAGAATATTGATACATCCAATCCTATACCTATTATTAACGAAGCAATTTCACAAGAATACTTTTATGGTGTCTGCTTCAAGTATAACAAGGATAGATGCTTTACCAACGAACGAAGTGGAAAATGAGGTTGTCTGTCGATCAGCTGTACTAGAAATTCAACAATTTTGTTCCTGATAAAGATACCGGATATAAGCTTTCAAAGAAATCTCGACTGACCATGTGTTCTGGCAATCACCAAATGCATTAGACTCCCAATGATCTGAGTATTAATCTTTTGATGCGGATTTATGTTGTTCGTTCAAATCCTCCACCAAGATGCATATGCAGCCACTCTGGTGATGTTCCCCTGGCATATTCCCTAGTAGCTTGTGAACTGAATGCCATAGCATTTGTATCAAATGTCTGCTGTCCGAACTAGAAAAATTAAAACAATATGTCATTGGTTTTGTGTAAGAATTGAAATGTCAGGAGGACATTTTTCAGATCATAGAAAATTTTCTATTTTCAGCTCAAAGAATGTATCTCCTCCCCTAGTCTAGTGGTCTTTACAACTATTGCCTTGGTATTTCTTTACAGCTTACTAATTTATCAGAAGCTAAAATTCAGTTTTAGCTTCGTCTGATCCACACAAATTGGCAATCCCACAAGGATAAAGTGTTTAAAGCAAGATACAAATAAAAGACATCCAGGATAAAGGACCAAATTCAAAGAAATGAGCACACCACCAGTCATTTTATTGGAACATGTTCATGGTCACGAATCTTTGTATCAGTGTAAGTACTGTTGCTTGCCCACAAAATTCAAATCAGTCCTGAATATATTCAGCCAAGTCTCGGAAATATATGATACGATGAAAGATGTTTATCCAGCAGGTATTACTTCAATGTGCTAATGACAAAACATTAAACAAGAAAACATGCTGAATTCAGACACAAGGCACTCGTTTTCCCCCAAGAACAAAAAGGTGGCCAGTTAAGTACTTAAGGTTGTCAGACATTTATCCATCCATTTGCTGAAAAAGGGAATGTCAAATCGTGGAACAGACTCACTTACATGCAAATAAGTTAGGAGGTAGGTGAGATTGCACTGAGTTGATGTTGCTTCAGCAAGAAAAGGTATACTCTAGTTCAAGAAAGGATATGTATGACCAAGGTGGTCAATTGGTCATTGATGTGTCCTAGTACATAAATGAACCCACAGGAATGAGTTCAAACAAAACTTACATCTTTAGATGGATATCCTTCTATGCTTGGCATTCTTGAATTAACCGCTTCAAGCTTCATTGATAAAAACTGCAGAATCAAGAACATGAATTACAGCAAAATTCTCACAATTAGAACACTCCAACAGCGAAAAAGACAGATGCTAATACATTCTTTTTGTTTCCTGTGTGACGAATGGGTGGCAAACATACCTCAACCTGGTGTTGTAATGATTGAATATAATTTATTATCTCATCAAGAATGAGAGCTTTGCCAATAACCTGTAACCGTAAAAACAAACAAAGTTTCTCCATCTCATTTCAACCAAAAATGTTAAAAAGATGTATATTTATTATGTAATTATTTTTTCCATGGGTAACTGTTGTTTCTGGTCAAGAAAATGGTTTATGATAATAACAAGACCAACTTGGCCATATACCAGCGATATACCAAAAGTGGAGAGACCTACAAAATATGGTTCTCTATAAAAGAGACACAATCCTCTACAAACATAGGAACTACGTGGGTAGTCCAAAAGAAAATGAGGGATGGGAGACTACTCAATTGAGCAAAGCTCATCTCCGCCGATCAAAAGCTCTCCTGTTCCCCTTTTTCCAAATGACCCACACCAAAGCAAGAAGAATAACATTCCAAGCCTTTGTGCCTTCTTCTCCATTTATGTTATATATCATGAAGAAAGAAGTTTGAATCTCCACCATCCCATCTCTATTAATGTGGCAATAGTCAGTTGCTTTTGAGAAATTTCTAGGTTCACTAGTCTAGATATGGATTATTTGGTAAGTAATATGATAACTCCCAAAAGTGCCAGACTCATCATCAAGATCATGGATATAGCAGTCAAGAGCTTTGAGTCAAGGAGCACAAAATATAAAATTGGGCTGATTGAGCTTTCCAATTAAGGTAGCCTAAGGACATCAGGTAATTACTTATATCCTATGAAACCATTAGTATAAGAAGGATAGCATTGAGTAACTAGTAAAGTTGCTTCCATATGACCCGGAGATCACGGTTCAAGCCTAGGAAACAACATTTAGCAGAAATGCTAAGTAAGGTTGTGTACAGTAGACCCTTGTGGTTAGATCCTTACTCGAACCTTGAGTAGACCCTTGTGGTTAGATCCTTACTCGGACCTTGAGCGTAGCAGGAGCTTTAATGTAGTGGGCTGCCCCTTTTTTGTAACCATTAATATGAATGGTTGTCTTTAGGGTTTTGGTTCATTAGCTTTTGATCATGTAAAGGAACTCTTTCTTAGTTTATGGATTGTCCAAACCTCCTCATTGGACCCTCTTGAATTCTTCCCTAGTAAGAACCCATGTATCAGTTTCAATTCCCTTCATCCCTTGAATTTAATGTCTGTAATTGAATGACTAGTTGCTTTCATTATTTTCTTTATTAATCCCTTCTTTCTTCTAAATCTACTCCCCCTCATTTCTAATTCCAGTTGCTTCGTCATAATTCTATCTAGTTTTGAATTGATTGTCTCAATTTAGATGTTCTTATACTTCAGTTGGTAAAATCGAAGGAGCATGTTCTGATATGTAAGCAACTAATGATATTGGGCATGGAATGTACAAAGAAATACACGTGCTTTTTAAAGAAATTAGTTCGAACAAGGTCAAGTTCCAAGAAATTAGTAACAAAATTGATAACTTTTGGATCATGGTTCTTAGATGAATACGTCGACCAAAAAGACAAGAAATACAAATTCCAGCGTTCTACCTAAATAACATGGGACAAGGGCTTTATTTATCAACGACAAAATAAAATACAAGTTCCACCTGAATTACATGGATAGGCTTTACTTTTCAAAATAAAATAGAATACCATCGTACAAGGGCTTTGCTTATTCATCGCTTAAATGCTAAAGCTAAATCTTCTCTACAAGAATCGGTGTCTTGCAACCTTATTTGTCAGAAGTTGGAGTCTATCCTTCATTTAATTAGTACTTCGACAAAATCTGAAAGAAAAAATTGTGAGGCTTTGTCTGAAGTTCACTACTGGGATCAGGCTATTCTATATGCTACTGAACCTAAAAACTATGTCATCTCGCCCAAAAGTGGGGGCACTCCTAAAGTTTTGATATCAGAAAGTATTTAATCAAGTACCATTAGAAAAACAGAAAAGATGAAAATCAAGCACTTCAGACTTTAAACAGTGAAAGAAAATGGAAGGTGCAATAGCATACCTTATTACAACCAGGGACTATATCTTGGAGGACTTTCATCCTCTCACTTATTTTCTCTCTCCTAGCCTGCACAACAAAAAGTCGAATCAGCGAGACCATATTTATCATGCACAACCAGCATTTTATGTCATGTCAAACCTGTTTCAACAACAAAGTCTAAAATTCGACAGACTTAGAAAATAAATTAGCCAAAATTACTCTTTCTGCTAGACTGTGACTATCAGTAGCTTGGCCCCTCCTTGCTCGCACATGAATGTAATCTTTCGGTGGTTCAGCAGGCTTTGCAGGTTGTTCTGCAGATTTCCCTGAATTCCCTTCCCCATCACCTCTAGATTCAGATTTCTCATTTGATCTTGTAGTCTTCAGCCGCTTACTATCAGATTCAGTCTGCTCAAATCAACAAATTAATACTAAAAGTCAAAAATTAACAAGAAAAAACAATAATCAATTTATCACAATGCACAACTACTTTTCAATTCCACATTAGTTAGGATCTGCAATATGGATCCTCCACATACATCATTCTGTTCGAGCCCATCTCTTCCCAATACTGGCATATAATTTTGTACATTTAACAAAGATTCCAGTTCTGTTAAACTGGAGAATAATATATTATTTAATCCCCTCGAAAGTACTTCATAAACAAGAATCAAGTAGAATAATGACAACAAACCTACTGGAGCTAACTCCAGTATAATTCCTAGTGACAAAAACCACGAAGTAACCATAAGGATCAAACAAGCAACGTACTCTACTTAACTTCTCAAGTTATCTTCAGTTTTGCTTTATACTACTCTACTTATAGAGCAATTCAATCAGGAAGATAACATGAGCTCAACAATATTATTGCCTAAAATGACTCCATGGCAAATAAATATCAACTAACTGTAAGTACAAATTTACATCACAGTAGTTTCTACAGCTAAATCAGTAGAAATTTGAGATAATTAGATAGAATACCAAGCTATAGTAGAAGTTACAAACATTTAGCCAGTTAATATAGTTCAATAGAAGAAAATTTTGAGGTAAATTAAATAGAATACCAAGCCATTGCCACTAGTGGAAACTCCTTTAGCTGATTCATCATCCTCATTTCGCTTCCTAGCCGAACCACCGCCACCGCCGCCACTAGAATTAGTTGTTCTCCGGTCGAGAACCATAGGATCATTATTCGGAATAGCACTCACATTATACGCCGTCGCGACGCCTCCCCCTGCATCGATCGGAAACTGCCAGATCTCAGCCAAATTAAACGGCGGAGACTGAAAACCTCCGGCGTGGTTCATCATTGAAGCTTGCGGATCCATTTCAATAGCCGATCCAAATCCGAAGCGAGTTGTGAAGTATAAGGCATTCACGTAAGAAACGTGAATGAGAGAAGATATATATAGAAACTTGTTGGTGGTGCGTACTGTACCTACTGGCGTACACTAGCGACCACCATCAGTATATAGAGAGGAGTGACTCTTTGCGCCAGTTGAAAAGAAATGACTTTGAAGGAGAGGTATTTTCGGTGGGTCCACTTCTAGCTTTTATTGTCTTCCTCAATTGTTTAAAAATATTTTTCTCTTGTCTCGTTACGTATTAGTGGTCCACCTTATTAAAATATTTATTTTAAATTAATTATTAATTTATAAAATTAAAATATAATTAATTTTATTATGCAAATTACTCTCACTATTCATACTTCCTTTCCTCCTTATGATATGCTCAGTTATTGTAGCATATCATGTTTAACGCTTGAGGAATTTTTGGATAGTAATACCGTTCTTTCTATTAGTTCTGTAATAGATTTCTCATTCATATTATGTTCTTTTAAAATATGAATTAAAGCAACAAATGTAGTTAAATGAATAAAATTTGTAACATGTTTTAGATATTCAACATATTGAGTCCAAAATTAGAACGAACTTATTAGCGTATCACTGTCGTTCTATCCTTGAGTGGTTGTAGCACAACATTAACATTACTGATTTAGGTGGAAGCACTAAAAGAAAACAAACTTATGTCGTACATATTTAGAAAATCTTTCTTTGTGGCAAAGTATCTAGCAATGCCAGCTATATGATAAGAATTGGATATTTGAAAATAAGTTAAGACAGACCCTGTTAGACTTGCTTTTCATGAGATTGAGTGAGAAAACCATAGCAAGTTTCAAAAATTAGGCAGGCTAATTATTGGACGCACAATAAAATTAATATTTTTATTTAAAACTTATGAAGAACACTGATAAGTGATAACTGAATTTAGTGTGTTTACTAAAGAAATAATCGTATACACTTATTTGTTTGTCTTTTTATATAAAATAACTCTATATCGCCTAGTTTGATGATAATTAGGAGTATTGTTTACTTTAAACCAATTAATAATATAATTTGAATAAAATCTTTTATGGATAAGTAAATAGAGTATATCTTAATGTGCGACTAGTGTATGTGTATGCTACAACATGATTTATGTAGAAAAATTTAATATTTATATGTATATAGTATAATTATTCGTTGATGATAATTCAAATTTTAAAAAATGCCAAACTTTTTGAATTTTGAAAAAATTAAAGTTGATAGGTCCCAAACGGCTAGGATTAGAGCCAATGGTGCTATTGTCAAGTAATAATCTGATTAAAGTATGTGGGTCTCATTTAATTTATTAATATCTGAGAGGGTCATTTTCTCATGCATCAATCTTTTGGGTTCGTAATTAAAAGATGAGTACTAATCATTATCGTGACAGGGAGGTTTAATTAACATTTTTTGGCTTGACTGGATTTTCATTGACTAATGATTGTTATAATTATGATTAACGTGGGTCTACTTGTGTACTTAGTTACTTATAGATAATGCCAATTTTGAGTTAAATAATACTCTATTTAGCTTAATTTTATTT
Source organism: Solanum clarkiae (assembly GCA_011800125.2). Taxonomy (NCBI): domain Eukaryota; kingdom Viridiplantae; phylum Streptophyta; class Magnoliopsida; order Solanales; family Solanaceae; genus Solanum; species Solanum clarkiae. The sequence goes on from JAABOM020000092.1 coordinate 2,146,008, forward strand.
GATTTTCCATACATGTTAATTTCTCCTCTTGGTTTGATTTAGTGGTTAATTTTTGTGTTAATTTTGGCTTATCGCGTGCTAATTAAGGTCACGTTATTCTTTAATGTTGTACAACGTAGCTCGTGCGATACAAAGATGTGAGATTCACGTGAATTCAATAATATTTATTTTTATTTGTATGTATATTTAAGATTTTATCAAGTATATTAAATATCTGATTGTGAATCAAGTTATTATAATATTATTAACTTGAAATTAATGTAGAAATTCTTAAACTTTAAATCTTTAAACTACCTCAACCTCTAACCAAAATTATTTGGAGATCCATAATTTTTTTATTTTTTATTTTTTTTGCATGTGTGTGATTTGAACATACAATATATCTAGCATGCTCTTACAAAGTGGGGTCTCACAAGTATACGCAGATTTTATCACAAAATTCGTCTTACCTCTACTTTTGTGGCTGAGAGGTAGAGAATAATGTTTCTGATAGGCGATTGGCTCGAGGAAAAATAGTCCAAATCAATCCAAATAAAGAAGTAATTAAAAATTTTGAAGATATATAAAAAAAATTTAATTGAATTCTTACAACATAAATTAGAGCATATGAGGTAACATATATTATTTGAAAATTATATAAAAATATACTATAAATTATAATAATTAACAGCTTAAAATATTTTTTTAAAAAAATGACATTTAAAATTTTATTTACTCTAGTATTTAAATTTATTTCCTTTCACTATAATTAACAAGAGAATAAATATAGGGAGCTTATCATGACATATGACCAAACTCCTTTTTTTTGCTATTGACCAATACCAATTAAACCTTCATATAAATGGAAATTTGAAAGCTACTTTAAACTGTTTTCATGCCTAACTAATTAATTATTGAACTATTGACTATTCCTTTGGAAACTGACGTTTCAAAATTAAATTATCCCTTTTAGTCTAATTTTTAACTTAATGGGTGTGTTTGGTAGGAGGAAAAATATTTTTTTATTTTAATTTTTCACCTGATATGTTATGAGGTTACAAAATTAAAAGACATTTTGATATATTTTGTACATCTTTAATTTAGAATCTCGAAATTCAAATCTCTTCTTTATTTTTTTAAATTTCATGTCAAGTCAAAATTAAATAATTAAATTAAAATACAAATATATTATAGTAAAGGGACTAAAGATGAGTCTTTTCTTCGAATCTTACCACTAGATATAATATCTAATAACATTTCATTAAAATAAAAAATTTTAAAATAAGTACAAGCGAGGAGGACCAAAAATAGTTGTTTTAGAGCTTAAACACTAACTATATGCAATATTATTGCTCAAAAGTCAAAACAGTTGAATAAAACAGGTCCAATAAATTAGTACTGTTTGGTTTAAGATGTGAAATATGTTGGCCTTTTCCATATCAAAACTTGTAAAAATTGCGAATTCTTTTCGTTCATTTTTATCTGTCATTATTTAATTAGATAATATTATTAATATAAATATTTTATTATAATATTTTATATTTTGAAAAATAATTTGAAGAAAAACATTTAATGCCAAGAGTAATTCATAAAAAAAATTGATCTTTTTTTGATATGTCGAAACTCAAAATATACTAGTAAAATAAAAATGAACGAAAAAAAAATTATAGTATTATGATTACCTCGTTGTGACAATGTGTGTTCTTTACTCTTTAACTTGTTCAGGAAAGCTTTATTTTTACACGAATCATTCATGTCCATTTCATGATTTGCAAGTATATTGGAAAATGAATTTTTATTGTTTATCAGTAAGTTTTGATTTTAAATAAAAAGTTGGAAATTTATTAAACTAACACTACATAAAAAAAAATTATATTTTAAAAATAGAATAAAGAGATAATTTAAGGTTAGCATGATTTAAGATGAGTATTTTGGAGATTACAAAGGTTACTAGGCATTAATTTATAAGAGGTCATGTAGTCAAATAAACAATTATATGTTGGAATCAAAAATGTCAAATGGTTGGGTTGGACTGAATTTGAAGGATCAAAATTCATTCAGTTGATTAATGAGAAAGTTTATTGATCTATTCCGAAGTTACTTGAGTTGAAACGGACTAAAATGTAGATCATAGCTTCCATAAACTCATCCATATTGGATTTTCAGTCAAAAAAAATTTCTCCATATTTTTTTTTTTTGCTTATCTTTTTAACCCTGTATTTATCTCTCTTTAATGTGATAATTGAATTTTTAAATTTTAATGCAGTTTTTTACTTTATGTTTTCACTTACAATATTTCTTTAAGTTCTTTTTCTAAAAAAAGAAAAAAAGAAAATTTTTAATATCATTTTCAAAGTTTTCACAAATTATGAAGTTTGATGCATATATTCTCTCTCCAAGATTAACAAGTTGAAGCATGGAAGAATTAGTTCTTGTAATTTTAAGGAGTAGTATTTTAGGTGAAGAATTGTTTTATTAATTATGATGATTTTGTTGAGAGAGAAATATGGAAAATTCAGATTTGATTTATATTGTAAAAAGAAATAATAACTAATTTAGTTAGAGTATAATTAGAATTCTAGTTTTAATATTTTTTTCCTAAATTTTAATTATATAAATTTGATTGTAATTATTTAATTTATCTGATGATATAAAATGTTTTATGCTAAATTCATGCATAAATACATTTATTAAATCTGTGAATATATTTTACTATTATTATACATACGGATATAATATATTCTACTACATATATATTATATACTCTTGAATACACTTATTACGCACGCAAAGGCAATATATTTCACTATCATTATGAGCACAAATACAATATTTCCACCACATTTCAAAACTAAAATGCTCTTAGCCTATTACGTTTTTTGTAACTAAGCAAAATCTCACTATTTACGTTTTTTTCCTTATTTTTATTGAGACATAAAAAAAAAAAAAAAAAAAAACATCAAAACAAAGAGGAAACAGGTTGTGAAGTGCATAATAGATGCAAAAGAATGGGAAAATTATGGAGACAGCTAATACTAGAATAGATGGGCTCGTTTGATATGAGGTATGAAGGGATAACTAATTAATTTTAGAATGAATTTATCATGAAATAATATATCTCGAAACTAGAGTGTTATTTCTTTCATATCGACGATAGAAAAATAGTTTTGAAATAATTAATTTTACGATAATTTTTTCCCAACTAAATGTGCAAAGAGAATGCAAATGTATTGATACTGTACGAATTTAGTTAGGGTCGGAGCTAGCATATATATTGAGGGGGTATAATTAATTTTACGATAATTTTTTCCCGACTAAATGTGCGAAGAGAATGCAAATGCATGGATACTGTACGAATTTAGTCAGGGCCGGAGCCAGCATATGTATTGAGGGAATTCGTCCGAACCCCTTTCGGCAAAAAATTATATTGTTTATATAAAGTTAAAATAATTTTTTATGTATATATAATAAATATCAAATCTTTTTTGACTTAGTTCGTGTATTTATTTTTTTAAATTTTGAACCTTAATCAAAATTCTGATTTCGCCACTGAATGAATGAGTTGTAGTTGGTCTCATTTCTTCATGAATGGGTCCATAAGAAAATGATATATCTAACTCGGTGCTTCATTAATTTTGGGGCCTTTGGAAAACAATTATTAGAAAATTCAATCAATAAATTGATATTTGGACCATTTTGTTGGATTTTGTCTCTAAGAAAATTGATAGATGAAATGAACACAACCAAGGATGGATGGGGTTGTCAAGGTCCTCTATTAAATAAGTATCAATCTTTATATTATTGTGACTTTTGAGACATTTTAGAAATGCCCATTCAATGAGTTTTGTAAATTTTTTTTCATAATTTTAAATATTTTAATATGAAGATATATATAAAGGGAAAAAACGCGTTATTATGTTTCTTGAGATTTGTCCTTTTTGTATGTACCACAATAAAACGTGTTTGTGAAAAAGAAATATTTGCTACTAAATTGAACTTTATTCTACTTGAATGTTTTGTGATTTCCATCGTGACGATCAGATTATATATAATTGTTTTTCTCATTCATTGTTTGATATTCATTTTGGACTCAACTCATTTAGATTTGCCTTAAGAAGTTTCATATTGGAGGGTTGAACGTGTTTTACCATAGGCATTTCATACCTATTTATTTATTTATTTATTTATTTATTTATTTATTTATTTATTTATTTATTTATTTATATGGTAATTTTGCAACTCGATCAATTTGGATTCGTTTCAGAAAGTCTCATATTGGAAATGAAATGCTCCCTATCAGAGACAACTTTATATCTTGAATTCGAACCTAAAACCTCCTATTACTGTTGGATAAGAATCTATCACTCCACCACAGTATTTTGATGATGAACAACAATATTAATCATATCATAAGACAACATTTTTTTTAAAGGAGAATAGATTTTGGTTATAATTTTTAACTTTATACTACGTCAAATTAGGATGTAGCTTCTGTTGGGAAAAATACGGACTAACACAAAATAAATATGGTATAATAATATAAAAAATGGGAAAACAATGACACCAAATATTTAACGTAGTTCACCCAACACTTTTGGACTATGTCTACAAATCAACACTTCTATTATATTTTTTCTACTATTACAAATAGTAGGCACAAGTGTACAATTTCTTGTACTATTACAAATAGTAGGCTCTCAGAGAAAAATACCAAAAATAATGGACACACTATTTCTTTTAGGAAAAAATATTTCCTAAGCGCACACTCTAATTTTTCTTCATAGACTATTTTATTTTATAGTTTATGGTATACCTCATAGAAGAAAAATCCTTACTTTCTCTCTGTGGCTCTCTCTGTATTTTTCTCTCTTTCTGGTGTTGAAAATTTAAGGAGCAATTTCTCCTTTTATAGGTAGTATTTGCCTGCAATTTTTGAAGGTTTAACAAAGTTGGCCAACCAACTTTGACAAATTTGAGCAGCCAAATTTGGCCAAAGTTGGTGGCCAAATGTGGATTTGTTAAAAACAATGGGGTTGGACCTTACAAATCTCTCCCTCCAGACCTATTTTCGGAAGGAGGTATGTCCATCTTCTCAGAGAAAGCTCATGCTGACAAGTTCTTTGCACAATTCAAACTTGTCTCTTGTCACAATCTTGGTTAGCATATCTGCAGGATTCTCATTTGTAGAGATCTTTTTAATATGCATAGATTTGTCCTCTTATCTTTTCTCGAATCCAGTGGTATCTCACATCTATGTGTTTTGTCCTTGCATGGTACATCAAGTTCTTACTCAAGTCTATTGCACTTTGACTATCACAATAGACGACATACTCCATCTGCTGCAACCCAAGCTCTTGAAAGAATTGTTTAAGCCATATCATCTCTTTGCTAACTTCAGTAGCAGCAATATACTCAGCTTCAGTCGTAGATAGTGCAACATACTTCTACAACTTTGACTGTCATGATATAGCTCCTCCTAAAAAAGTAAACAAATATCCAGTAGTGGATTTTCTGTTATCAAGGTCACCAGCCATATCAGCATCTGTATAGCCCTTCAAGCTTGGACTAGAGCCTCTAAAACACAAACATTCATCTGAGCTTCCTCTCAGATACCTGAGTATCCACTTTACAACTTCCCAATGCTCTATTCCAGGATTATCGAGAAATCTGCTTACAACACCAATTGCATGAGCAATATCAGGTCTAATGCATACTATTGTATACATTAGACTTTCAATGACAGAGGAATATAGAATTTTGGCCATATTCTCTTTTTCCTCCTTCGTTGTTGGGCACATCTTCTTGCTCAACTTCATATGACTAGCAAGAGGTGTGCTAACAGCTTAGCATTCTTCATATTGAAGTGCTCCAACACACGTTCAATGTACTTCTTTTGTGACAAATAAATCTTCATTTCATCTTTGAGATGAGTGATCCTCATGCCCAAAATTTGTTTGGCATGGCCCAAGTCTTTTATAGAAAAAAAGTTACACAACTCATTCTTCAGCTCGTCAATTTTGGAAGTATCCTTGCCCACAATCAACATATCATCCACATACAACAATAGGATGATAAAATCATTATCAGAAAATTTTTGTACAAACACACAATGGTCTGAGGAAGTCTTCCTGTAGCCTTGCTCCCCCATAACAAATTCAAACTTTTTGTACCACTGTTTAGGAGCTTGCTTTAGGCCATATAGACTCTTTTTGAGTTTGCACACAAAATTTTCTTTACCTTTTATTTTAAAGCCCTCAGGTTGTTCCATATAAATCTCCTCTTCTAGGTCACCATGAACAAAAGCCATTTTCATGTCTATCTGCTCAATCTCCAAATTTAGACTAGCAGCCAAACCAAGAACTGTACGAATGGAGGACATTTTCACGACAGGTGAAAATATTTCGTCAAAGTCAATACCCTTTTTTTGACTGAATCCCTTAACAACCAATCTAGCTTTGTATATGGGCTTCTCAGTGTGTTCTTCAATTTTAACTTTCAACACCCACTTATTCTTCAAAGCTTTCATGCCCTTAGGAAATTTTACCAACTCATAAGTATGGTTCTCATGCAAGGATTTCATCTCATCTTACATGACCTCTATCCATTGACCCCTGTATTTATCTTCCATGGCCTCCTTATAACATTCAGGTTCTCCCCCATCAGTGAGTAGCATATACTCATTTGATGTATAATGAGACGAGGGAACATGTTGTCTTGTGGATCTCTTGAGAGGAATATTTGATTCATCCACAACTTCATGAGCTGGAGGATCATTAATAACACCATCATTGTTATTATCAATATCAATATATTGATCTTGAACATAATCCTAGGCATCGTCACGATCATCGAGCCTGCCAATATCATGCACATATTCATGAGGAACTTCATCAAACTGAACCACACCATCAAAACTGGAGAATTCCAGCTTCTTCGCTTTCTCAATGTCTTCAATTGTTTGATTCTCCATGAAGATGATATCGCGACTTCTCACAAGCTTCTTTTCAATTGGATCATATAGCCTGTAACCAAATTCATCAAGGCCATATCCAACAAAGATGCACTGTCTTGTCTTGGTATCTAACTTTGACCTCTCATCTTTTGGCACATGTACAAATGTTTTGCAACTAAACACCCTCAAATGGTCATAGGAAACATCCTTGCCATACCAAACTTTGTTTGGAACATCACTTTGCAAAGCCACAGTAGGAGATAGATTAATCATATTTGCAGTGGTCAATAATGCCTCCCCCCAAAAGGAGTTTGGCAACTTTGCTTCAAAAAGCAAATATCTAACTCTTTCTATCAAGGTCCTGTTCATCCTCTCTGCCAAACCATTAAACTGAGGAGTCATAGGAGGAGTCTTCTGGTGTCTAATGCCTTGATGCTTGCAATATTCATCAAGCTGTCCACAATATTCACCACCATTATCAGTACGAATACATTTCAGTTTTTTTCCAGTTCCTCTCTTAACTGAAGCCTGAAACTGCTTAAAGACACGTAGCACTTAGTCTTTAGTCTTCAAGACGTACACCCAAAGTTTTCTCGAGCAATCATTAATGAAAGTGAAAAAATAGAGGGCACCACCCAAAGTCCTTGTCTTCATTGGACCACATAAATCAGAGTGCACCAACTCAAGCAACTCTATCTTTCTTGAAGGAGGGTTAGACTTGAAGAAAACTCTATTTTGCTTTCCAGCCAGGCAGTACTCAGACTTTTCTAATTTAGCACCTTTGCAATCTGACAACAATTTCTTCTTGGCTAAAACATTGAGTCCTTTCTCACTAATGTGGCTAAGTCTCTTGTGCCATAATGTTGAAGATTTATCGTCCTCAACTGCATTCACCATATTGACACAAGTAGAAGCCGTAGTCCAGTATAGACCACAATGTTTTTCGCCACGAGCCACAACCAAGGAACCCTTAATGAGTTTCCATTTTACTCCACCGTTGGTACTGACATATTCTTCATCATCTAATACCCCAACAGAAATGAGATACAGACGAACATCAAGTGCATACTTCACATTGTTCAGAACTAGTTTAGTTCCAATACTAGTTTCTAAACAGATTGTACCAATACCAACCACTTTAGACACAGTCTCATTACCTATACTCAAGGTTCCAAAGTCACTTGGAGTATAAATAGAGAAAAAATCTTTCCTGAATGTCACATGAGATGCGGCACCAGTGTCCACAACCCAGCTTGACTCATCACAAGAAATATTTATCAAATCAGCATAAAGAACAGTGAGAAGATCTTCGGTGGCAATGGTGGCAAGTCAATTTTCATTGCCTTCTTCTTTATTTTCTTTTTTTTCTCTGTTCTCTCTTTTTAATTTCCGGCAGAACTTCTTTGTGTGCCCTTTCATACCACAATGATAGCACTCAACATTTTTAAGTTTGCCTCTAGATTTGCTCCTATTGTATTCTCTATTCAGAGAACCACGATTTTTGTTTATCCCCTAGAACCTGCCACTAGGACATCTGACGAAGAAGAACCTTGAGATTTTCTTCTCATCTCTTCGTTCAACACTCTACTCTTGGAAAAATCCATAGAGATCACAACATCCGAAGCAGAATTCGATAATGACATTCTAAATGTTTCCCAAGAATCTGGCAGGGAACCAAGTAGAAGTAAGCCTTGAATTTCTTCATCAAATTTAATGCCATAGCAGACAACTGGTTCATGATTCCTTGAAAATCATTCAGATAATCTGTCATCGGAGAACCATCAATATATTTTAAACTCATCATCTGCTTTATCAAGAACATTTTATTGTTCCCAGTTTTCCGAGCATACAAACTTTCAAGATGCTCCCATAGGGTACGAGCATGTGTTTAAACAGAAATATGGTTCAATACATTATCATCAACCCATTGTCTAATAAATCCACAGATCTGTCTATGCAACAGATTTCACTCTTCATCTGTTTCATTTTTAGGCTTTCTAGTGGTAAAGTCTGCTTGATAAAATTTCTTAACGTAAAGTAGATCTTCTATTTTTCCCTTCCAAATGGCATAATTAGTGTCATTCAAAGTGACCATTCTACTAGTGTTGGCTTTCATTATTTTTCTCGTAAAATTGTTTACCAAAGTAATTCTTTTCTGATGTGGAAGTTCAGACTATGCTGCAACCACAGAGCATACTCAGACAAAACCTCGGCTCTAATACCAGTTTGATACGGACTAACACAAAATAAATATGGTATAATAATATGAAAAATGAGAAAATAATGACACCAAATATTTAACGTGATTCACCCAACACTTTTGGGCTACATCCACAAATCAATACTTCTATTATATTTCGTCTACTATTACAAATAGTAGGCACAAATGTACAATTTCTTCTACTATTACAAATAGTAGGCTCTAGAGAAAAATACCAAAAATATTGAACACACTATTTCTTTTAGGAAAAAATATTTCCTAAGCACACACTCTAATTTTTCTTCACATACTATTTTATTTTATAGTCTATGGTATACCTCACAGAAGAAAAATCCTTACTTTCTCTCTACGGCTCTCTCTGTATTTTTCTCTCTTTCTGGTGTTGAAAAACTAAGGAGCAATTGCTCCTTTTATAGGCAGTATTTGCCTGCAATTTTTGAAGGTTTAACTAAATTGGCCAACCAACTTTGACAAATTTGAGCAGCCAAATTTGGCCAAAGTTGGTAGCCAAATGAGGACTTCTTAAAACAATGGGGCTGGATCCCACAACTTCAATCATAAATTTTTTGAAATATGTTTTGCATTTCCTAACATGAATTTTATACAAAATATATCGGATCCATACATGAATTTTTACATAAATCTTACAGAAACTTTATAAAGAATCTATGTGTATAAGTTTCCTGAACTTTATATAGTTATATACATATATTACATTACAAAATTTATACAAATTTATCTTCAGGTGTATGAACGTTATATATTCCGACCTCACTTGATGTATCAACTATTTTGCGAAGAGTACAAATTGTTGTAAATGTTCAAGGATTTACTAAATTTGTATGTGTTTTATGGTTTTGTAATAGTGATGTTGTTATGTTTGATAAATTAGAAAAATATTGAGAAGAATTATACAAAATAGATCCAATGTAAAATTATTTACTCAAATTGGATCCAACTCAAGTTATTTAAGAAAAATTGCACAACTACATAACATATTATACCATATTTTCTAATAATCCCTACCATTCTAAAAAATTACAAAAATCCCTTATTTCTACTCTCGTTCTCCAACTTGTAGATACTTAGACTATTATTTTTCTCTCCTTCTTAATTTATCCTAAATTATCTCCTAATTTAAGTATTTTAATCAATATCTACATAATCTTCCTAATTTTTAGTTGTCTAATCAATTTTTCCATTATTAATTTCAATTTTAAATTTTTTATTGATTATTTTCAAACTAAACAAAAAAGAAGAGAAATTTTCAAACATTTTCTTCACAAATCAATTAACAAATGCAAAACTAAGATACCTGTGAAAGTATCTCTATAAAAATCATTTCTTTTAGAATACCCAAGTGTTCTTCCTTCCTGGGAATCAATTCCCGCGAACTGTTTTCAAATTGAAAAGTCTCCAATTCCTCCACCAAAACTTAATTTTTAAGTATTTTAATCAATATCTACATAATCTTCATGATTAATTTTTTTCTATTTTTTAGTTGTCTAATCAATCTTTACATGATTAATTTCAATTTCAAAATATTTATTATTATTATTATTATTGTTATTATTATTATTATTATTATTATTATTATTATTATTATTTTCAAACTAAACAAAAGGGAAGAAATTGAAAAGTCTCTGTTGACACCCAATTT
>JAABOM020000092.1:2156919-2171535 GCA_011800125.2 Solanum clarkiae
AGGTAAAAGTATAGTATTATTTTTATAATATAAAAATATTATATGTTTATATATATATATAGAAATACATAGGGGTATAGGGTCACTGAATTCACGTGAACAGTAGCGGAGCCACGTAGCAATTATGAGGTTCATCTGAACCTCTTTCGGTGAAAAATCATACATGCTATTTTTATATGGTAAAAATAAATATATGTATATATAATAGACGTTGAACTCCCTTCAGTTAGTTCATGTGTCTATTTCTTAAAATTTTGAGCCTCCTAGATCACCGTTGCGCGTGAATTCATGCTTTCCCGTCTAAATCATATATGTTAGTGTTATATTTTTATATAAAAAAACACTTAAATATAGATATGTGAATATTATAGAATTTGATAGTAATTCAGTGCACATCTATAATTGAGATTGAAAAGTTAACCGAATTCAATGATAAGAATCTAAAGGTTAAAAATCGCTTAAATATATATCTTAGATCCACCTTTTCATAATAATACATCCATTCTTTGAAAATTCTGAATACCTCTTTGTTAATACACAAAAAATATATACTATTGCTTAATTGTTGTTTTTATGAGTTACTATTTATATCACTTTTTTCAATTATTAAACTATGTGTAATAGTTTAGGGCACTTAAATTTATCATATTTATATCGTGTTATTGTGTGATTGGTCTTAATCAAGATGCACTTAATCAATCATTAACTACAACCTCCAATTATAATATATTATAAAATAAATTCCTAATATTAGTGTGAGTTGTCCTCGCCAATAATTAATTAGAGCATAATATAAAATCAATAATCTTGATTTTTTGAACATTAATTATTTGAGTCACTATCGCTACTAAAAAGATATTATTTTCCCAGGCCACTTAAATTTTTTGAATAATTAATTATAGCACAATATAAAATCAATAATCTTGATTTTTTGAACATTAATTATTTGATCACTATCACTACTAAAAAGATATTATTTCCCACTTAAGTTCTATGGAGAAAAATATTCATTGGCCTTTTCACATATATATGTTGATTGAATTGGAGGAAAAAATAGTTATGTTTTCATACGAAAAATTTAGAAAGTTTTCTATTATTTAACTAAAATTTTATTTTTCATAATGTATTTTCTAGTGAGTAAATTAGAAAAAAAAAAAAAAGAAAAATCATGTTCTATAGCCCTTTTTTTTTATTAATTCGCAATGGAAAGAAGAAATATTTGCTTTTAATAGTGCAAAAATATTTGTAGAACTTAGTCTTGGCATTTTTCAAAACTTAATCTTATATTTGTATTAAAAACATCATTATATGCGTATAAATATTAGATTGCTAACTCAGATAGTAAAACAAGCTATACATTTAATTGTAAATATATATAAAATACATAAACTTCAAATTATAGTTTTGTCTGTGTTGATAGTCGAAGAAAAATAGATATAAGGTGCAATGATATTTTTTATAGTGTGAGACCTTTTAAAATAATAATATGAATTTAACTCAAAACAGATATATCACATCGTGACAAGAATATTTTATGAATTGTTTTAGTCTAGTAGTTAATATTAGAGTCAATAATTCAACACAATGAATATATAAATGGGTAAGTGCATAAATAATTTATTTTAGACGCGAACGAAGTTTATAAAAAGTTTATAAGTTGGTAGGATATATATAACTAAACTTTAGGTACGTACATATGCTTGAAATTCAACCATTTTGCATGCACTTCAGCTACAAATGACTCAAGCCATTTTTGTATTTACTTCGAAATTTATTATGTCTAATGTTCAGTTAGACATATTGCCCCAAAAACTATGTTTTTCAAATTTCAATAGTTCAATACATAATTCAACACGCAAATTTATTTCAAATAAATTCAAATATCAAACGTGAGGTTTAAATATAACAAACTTCAATCATCACTTTCTCAAACTAATTAATAACAAATGTGATTTGATTCAAAGCGGGAAAATTTTTTTAACTTAATAATTATGAGTTAGGAAATAAAATAAAAATATTTTGACAAATTATATGTGAAGTTCAGAGTGCCCACCATGTCTCCATCCACATAATGCCAAGGAGAAGTTTCACATTAATTACTTTAAACCTAATATTGAAAATATTTTCTCAAAGTCAAATATTATTATTAATCTTTTTTTGAAAAAATCAACACATGTATCATGCATTTCCCACGGACTTTACCAACAAAAAGGGAAGACAGAAAAGATGGAGTTATTTTTATTTGACACCAAAAATAAAATAATTAGAGATTTACTAGATATAAAAAAATATAAAATTTGAAAATAAAATAAAAATGAAAAAATGATTTTTAAAATTAAATTATATTTGGAAAAGAATAAAACTTGAAAAATATTTCTTTTGAGTAATTTGAAATAAGAAATATGAAACAAATATTTCAAAAGTTTTAAAATTTAACTTCAAAATGAACTCTAAAAAATTACAACAATTCTATGTTCAATCGCTCATACATAATGTCTTAATACAATTTCAAAGAAAAGTGAACTTATCCATGGCCAAGATCTTAAAAAAAGGAATTTCGTTCACATTTACTTGTTTATTATTTCAAAAATAAATTTTTATTTTTGCTTATTATTTTTAACATATAAAAAATATAGTCAGTATTTTATATTTTACCTTTGATATTAATTACTTAATTCAAAATTATTCTCAAGACTTACAACTACATATAAATTAATATGAACATCGTGATAAAATATTTATATTAATTATTATTTTTTCAAAAATATAAATAAAATTTTAAATAAAATAAATAATGAAAAATATATCTCAATTTTAAATAAATCAAAGTCAATTATATGAATTATCTCAGTTAATTTTTTTTTTCTCAACCGGAATGCAAAAAGATCTCAATAAATGATTAATGTTATGCTTCTGTACCACCCAATAAATGATGTAATTTTAATTTCTTTTACCTTTGACCTTTTTTGGTAGTTGAGATTTTCAAAACGAATATTATTACTCCTCAGGTAAAGTAAAGGCAAATACGTCAATTGTCAAATATCTATCAACACTTTCTTTAAGGGAAAAAAACAAAACAATGCTATTAAATTATTATGTTCGTCTCAAAATTTAAGTATACTGTTAATTAAAACATAATTGAAATAATTATTATTTTAAAATTTTAAGGTAGTAAAATAAGAAATTACTAGACTACCTATTATCATAATTCTTGACCTTTTGTACCCTCTTATATAGGGTTAATTTATGAATGAGTAAATTGCCTGTTGTATTTGTCTAATCATATTTTTTTGGTGTTTCCCCTAGTCTATACGAGCCTCTATATTAGATCTATTACTGTCGTTCTCTCACATCTTCATATCAATCCATATAATATATGCGTTTCTTTTTTTACACGTTCAAATTATCTCAACTGTTGCTAAAGACCATTTCTATCTTACCTCGTATGTCTTCGTTCTTGATCTTGTCTCTCTTTAGTATATTTGCACATCTATTTAGATATCCTCATTTTCGTCACTTTCATCTTATGAATATATGAGTTCTTTACTGACCGACACTTAGTTTACATAATGTAGTCACCCCTTTTCCTGTCTTGCTAAAAATCAAAATATTGTAATGTTACAAATTAAATATTTTACTAGGATAATTTTTTATAAACCAAAAGAAAATCAAAGTACAACTCAATTGGGTGCCATGTCCGTTCAACGAATTACTATTTGTAGAAAAATGTCAAAAAAAATTGTTATATATGTATATATATATATTTTGATTCTGACATATTTATGAACTTAATTTAAACTATTATAAATAAATTCTAAAAAAAAAATACATTACCATAAAAAATCTGACAACTGTTGGAAATAAAACAAAAAAATTGAGTATTCCACCCACGTAATTACCATTATTCCCACGTGCGAACTGCAGCAAAAATTTTCACACACGTTCGTATCTATTGCTCTCCTTCCAAGTGGCATCTCAAATGGGCCCCATCACCCGACCCGACCCGACCCGAAGCACATTCACTATCTCATCGATACACTCTCTCCATCTTATATCAGTTGAAATATTCATTCGATTTCTTTTTATATTTATCATGTTTTAAAAGATCCGTAAACGAGATATATGACAATTAATATGGAATGAAAAGGATTGTTTGTTACATGGTTAGATAATCCATAGATAAGAAAATTCGTTATGAGCGATTATAAGTTTTATTTGTATAAATATTAATTATGTATGGATTAGTTATTTATATATTAATTCTTTCATTGTATATGCTCATAGTTTATACATATATAATAGATATTTATATTGTAAATTTGTATTAATTATATATAGATATATATCTTAATCGCCTGTAAAATATAATATTTTATTCGTTCATTTTTATTTATCATTATTTTTCATCATATTAGTATGAGAAAGATCACAACTTATAATATTTTTCATACGATTTTCAACTATTTAAATTTTAGATTATAACTTTAAAAATTTAGTTAAGTTAACCTAAAAAAAAACAATAATAAATAAAAATGAATAAAGAAAGTATGGTTTATACAGAATTTGATATGCACATGACTCACATCTAAACCATCTAACAAACGAAGTTTTTTGTTTTTGCATGGGAGAGTGTGTCTTTGCCACGTGGCAATCTAAAGTGGGCGATCCGATCTGGGCTGGTTGGACCCGACCCGACCCGACCCGGGTGCCGTCACCGGATATATTTATCTTTTTAGGCTTGTGGTGCGTGCGTGAGAGAAAGTGTGTGTTTCAATACGATTAAAATTGACTTTTCTCTGTTCCCAGGGTGGAACTCAGAAGTTTGGAATTTCATTTTTGTTTTTTTTTCTTTTTTTTAAAGCTCTGAAACTCACGTAAATTGAAAAAATAAAAAAAAAAGAATTTTATATTTTCAAGATTTTATAACTAAAAGATGGTAGAGAGGGTGTAAGGAGAGGAGGAGGTTGAAAGAGAATAGAAGGAAAAATTAATTCTTCTTTTTCACGTTTCTTCTTCTCTCTTTATTATCTAAAATAAAGATCAGATTTTTATTCATTTTTCTGTATCAAGATTACATATTCTTGATACCCACAACTTCTTTTTCTTGTTTCTGAAACACCCTTTTCATAATCTTGTCAGTGTAAACAAAGGGTGTGGGTGGTGGGTGTGGAGAGAGATGGGGGGTTGTGTATCAAGACCAGGTATTTGTATTGGAGGTAGATTAGGAGGTTCAAGGAGGAAAGGTAGGAAGAGAAGAAAAGTTTTAAAGAAAAGGGTGTCTTCTCATGTATCAGATCGATCAGCTGATAAAGTTGATAAGACTTTCCCTTTGGATCGCTCTTTCAACAATCCTACTTTCAATGGTACTTTCTTGTTCTTGTTTGTGTGTACATTAATCTGTCATTTATTGGGAATTTGTTAGTTTTCTTGTTCAATGTAATTGTGATTATTCGTTGAATGTGTTAGATTAGCTAATAGTAGTTATTATCTTAGAAAGTTACTTTCTTTGTTGTTGAAGAAAATTGGAATCAAGAAGAAAGTTGAGTTTTTGATGTAAGAACTATTAGTTGAGTGAGCATTTGAGAAAAATCTAAGACATAATTGAATTTTGATCTATTATTGCTGGTGGAATGTGAAACTAATCTGTGTTTGGAGTTTAATTTTCTTGACTTGGTTTAGTTATGTTGAATTGAGTTTGGAGATGTGGAGGTTGGTGAG
Organism: Solanum clarkiae; assembly: GCA_011800125.2. Classification (NCBI taxonomy): domain Eukaryota; kingdom Viridiplantae; phylum Streptophyta; class Magnoliopsida; order Solanales; family Solanaceae; genus Solanum; species Solanum clarkiae. Next base: position 2,162,638 of record JAABOM020000092.1, read on the forward strand.
CTACATTTTTCTTTGGTGTTTGGTTTATGTGGGAAACAGACAATTTTTCTTTGGAGTAGCTCATTTTTTATTTTTATTTTCTTATATTGACTAGCCAATATTTTTCTTTTTTTGTTGTTACTTTTCGTTATTCGTTGATATATTTTTTCCTTTTCATACTTGCTTTAGTTTGCTGTACTCGAGCTGAGAGTCCTCGGGAAATAGCTTTTCTACCTCCACAAGGTGGGAATAAGGTCTGCTTACGCTCTACCCTCCCCAGACCCTGCATGTGGGAGTACACTAGGCAAATCGTTGTTGTATTCCCGTATATGCTAAATATGAGAGGGTGGAGTGGTTTGGGATTAGGGAGAGCCTTAAGAAGTGGTTGAGATGAAGAGTGTGATATTGTGTTTTAATGGTGTAAAAGTAGCAGGTAATGGCCGGGAACCACTGTCATAAAGAAACAAAAATACTTTAGTGGCGTAGCGTAGCTAATTCCTTAATTACAATAAGGAAGTGATGGTTCCAATGACATCTTCAAGGCTTGTGCTAATAAATGGATGAAGGAGGAAGAAGCAAATGAAAAGGAATTATTTTGACAGTTTTATTGTCTATGCGATGCATTTAAGTGTATGGTTTGGTACACTAAATTGCAATGTACATTATATATGCTGTATATATTATATAACACCTGGAGAGACGAGGAGGCGACACCAAATTGTAGAAAGGCATATGATTTTTCTTCTTCGGATGAGATATAATACCTTTAACTCTCATTTACCTTTGGATGCAGCTGAATGGTGCTGCTAAGTGAAATCCTGGGGATTGGACTCTTTTCTTGAACAATTTGTTTCTTGAATTAAGTAAATTAGGATAATTACTTCATTAGGAATTTTGAATAGCGTATTCTAGGTTCAGTAGTGTACTCTTCTAGTTTACTTTATGCGTGCCTACTGCCAAGCATGGTTTTTTTTTGTCTTTTTGGAAAATATATATGGTAAGTCCCACACTCTCATATCCTCGAATATTTTCCCTTTTCACCTTGCTACATTGTGATTCAAACACCCAACCTTAATGCAGAGGATCTTTACCAGTAGACTATCCTTCAATTGGCAGTTACACACACAGGTTTTTATTTGGAATAGAGTTTATAAACTTGGCTCCTCAAGAACTTTCTTTTTAAGTCTCTTCTCTTCTTTTAGGTCGAAATATCTAAATTAAACACAATTGTAAGAGTATAGCATGAGGAGCTGAATAGTAGCATATTCTTTGTGTCAAAAGAGACACTGTGATTAATGGAAGTCATACATATACTGAGATTATCAGTATGCTTCGCGGTAATGGACTGTACCTGTTGAAGTCCCGAAAAAAAGACACATGTTGTTTTCTTATGATAAAAATCAATGGTTCCTTTTATCTATTTTATACAACGCTAAATTACTGAATTTTGCTAATATCCTTGCAATGTTTCCACTTATTCTAAAATCCACGATGTTCCTTTGAAAGTGGAACTAAGCAGGTGTCTCTTAGATCATGATGGATATCATCTTTATCATATCTTCAGTTACCTTTTAAACATTCCTGGGAGGGATGCTGTGCATAGTTTAGCTTCAAGTTCTTTCTATCTGTTCAACTAAAGCTGAATAATCTATAGAGGATAAACCATTGGAACTGGCCTTTGCTAATGTCTTGTGCTGCTGTATAATACAATAATAGGAAGTACCGAAGAAGCATGGTTTGATTCTGCTGCAATATTTGATTCTGATGGCAGTGATGAAGATTTCCAGAGTGTTGCTGATGGTATGGCTTCTCATTTCAGAATATACTTTCTAACTGCTGTTGGGAAACGGAAATGCTGTGAAATTAAATAGAAATGTAATCACAATATTCTGCAGATGTGCTTTCTCTCAACAGTTTTGATTGTGGGCGGACTAGTGTAGCTTCTGCAACAGATGTTCGCCATGGGGATGTTGATGTCAATGCCCACCACAGATTATCCACCGACCTGCAGAGGCAAGGAGAATTATCAACAAGCAATCCTGTTTGTAGCTCTGACAGTGGTTCAGCTAAAACTGCAACCAACCCAAGCAGTATGTTGCGTCCAAAAGACGCAGACTCTAAAATGAGACTTAGTGGACCTCACAGTGAGGTACAGCCTGTGTTTCTTGATGAAATCTCTTCCTCTGCTTATGGAAGCAGTAGAAGGGAGGATGGCTTGTTGGATAACTGTGGAATTCTTTCAAACAACTGTTTGCCCTGTCTTGCATCCACGGTTGCACCAGTTGAGAAGAAACAATCTCTTAGCTCTACTTCTCCAAGTGCAAGGAAGAAAGCTGCCATGAAACTTCCCTTCAAATGGAAAGAAGGAAATCCTGCTGCTGCTTTACGTAAGTTTCTATGTCTACCCTTTTGCCCTTCCTCTCTAAGTCCAGCCTTTTGATCTTAGATGCTTCAGTGCAAAGTTTCTGCTTGTGCATTTATAAGTGATTGAGTTTTCGTATCTATTCTAATAGTCAATGCCATAATTGACTGGGGTTTCACATGTATTTCCAATAATTGTCATTGCTCTTTCCATAATTAGTTTTTTGATAAGGTAAGATTTGATTGAAGACAGTAATACTGTGACTACCTTTTGTCAATTGCACAAATGTATCAACTGGCTTATGCTTCATCAACAATGTGCAATAATGAAGAAATTCCATAAATTGCTTTTTTGACCTTGGCCTATTACTGGATTTAACATTGTTGTGCTGAACTATTTTCAATCCAAAAAGAACTTGTTATATTCCACTGTCGTCATCTTACTGCCAAACTTTGTTTCATCTGATGCCAAGAAGAAATCTTATTTGTAAATTATCTTCAGCTCTCCTAGAAATATTACTTGCAGACAGTCTTGGACAATGTTTGAGCTGTTTATTCTTATTTCTAATTTATAAAAACATTCTTGTCATGGTCTTTGGTTGAATCAAATTATCTTACCTTTGTGATTTCTATACTTCTCTCTGTGGAGTTATGAACATTCTTTCTGAGCTTTTCATCTTAGTAATTTGCTTTTGAGGGTGTAAATTATTGAGTATTTGCTGAAGGGTGTACAATTTTCGTTGATCTTGTGTTAGAAGACTAACTAGCAAAATCAGGAAGAGAAGAAATGAGGAACGGGGTTACTATGATCATGAGTAGTGGATAACATTTGCATCATACGTCAATGTTGAACATGAGAAGTTGCACTCTATTTTGATTTGTAAATAGGAAGCATACACGCCCAAATGCTAAACAGATAAGGGAATTGAGTCAAAACAAACTGACTCTTATCCTTTTTATGTGGTACAGTTTCATCTAAAGCCCTGCTTCAAAGACCAATAGCTGGTTCCCAAGTACCAGTTTGCCGGTTGGAGAAGAAAATGCCTGATAGTTGGTCCCATATTGAACCAGGCACTTTCAAGGTTCGAGGAGAAAACTATTTCAGGTAAAGCTTCACTCTCTTACCATTCACATGCACACAAATGCATGCAAAGATATTTGAAGATGTGTCTAATCATACAAACACTTGGAGCATCTATATGATAATAATCAAATTGCATACGGATATGTGCATTTGTTGTATAAGGTATTTCATTTCACATATTTTCTTTTGTGCAGGGATAAAAAGAAAGTGTTTGCTCCAAATTATGCAGCATATTATCCTTTTGGAGTTGATGTATTTTTAAGCCAGAGAAAAATATTTCATATTGCCCGACTTGTGGAACTTCCTTTCATTGAACATTCTGGAACACTTCCTCCCATCCTTGTTGTGAATGTCCAGGTATGATTGGTTTTTGAATTTGTAGTAATGAGTATTTACGTCGTCTTTTTCTTGATCTAACTTCCATAAAAGCTTTTAAGTTCTGAAAGTTGTTTTAAATGTTATTTGTTTGTTCATTTTAAGTTTTTTTTACAGCTTTTCAATTGAAGATAGGTATAGTTTCCATTCTATAGATGCAAAAGTATTCTGCTGCATCATTTTACATTGTATGAAAAAGGATGTTGAATTAATAGTAATTTCTTCCCCCCTCATGAGGCAGTTTGAGTAAATGAATGTAGTGTAACCAATAATCCTACTTTATTCATGGTGTTCCTAAACTCCTATTCGTACAAAGTTTTATTATTTAAGTAGTCATTTAATTTGTGTATCTTCTATTTAGCCATTTTGTAGCACTCTTAACCTTGCTTTTTGCTTTTAGTTGTCTATTTCTCAAAGTGCTCCCTGGAACAGTCAACTCAGCCTTTTTGGACGTCATGTCCTCTGTTGAAATTAAATGTATCCATGTAGGCATCCCAGGATTAGCCGCTTTGCATAATTTTTTATAATCACTGAATTAACTTCATATACTTAATTAGTCCCTCATGTTGCGGAGTTACTATTTTGCTTCTGCAGATCCCATTATATCCTACTGCAATTTTTCAAGGTGAAACTGATGGTGAAGGGATGAGTTTTGTCTTGTATTTTAAGCTTTCAGAAAGTTACGCTAAGGAACTTCCTCCTCATTTTCAAGAGAGTATCAAAGTAAGTATCAGTATTCATTTTTCTCATATTTTTTTCTTTTTCCGTGTATGACTGGTTTCAAAGTCAGTCTCTTGTAGTGTTGGTTTTTCCATTTGATTCTATCATCTATTTCCGGTTCGTTTGCAGTTCTATCTATTTTTTTGTACATCCTTGGCAGTGTTGAGTCATAATCACTACGTCTTTTGAAGCTTGCTATCATGTCTTCTGTGTTTCATGATAGACCATCATATTTCCTTCAGTCAGATTTATCTTTGTTTTTTTTTGGCAAACAGTCAAGTTCCTGTTTGAACTAATTCTCACTTTCCTCTGTTGTCTTATCTTGGACAGAGGCTGATTGATGATGAAGTGGAAAAAGTAAGGGCTTTTCCTGTTGAACATACTGCTCCCTTTAGGGAACGATTGAAGATATTAGGTCGTGTAGCAAATATGGAGGAACTCCCATTAAGTGCAGCAGAGAGGAAGCTTATGCATGCCTACAATGAAAAGCCTGTTCTTTCACGTCCTCAACATGAGTTTTACACGGTAAATTTGGCCAAACATTTTTTTCTTTTTAAAGCTGAGTACGACTGTTGCCCGTTTTCTGATTAAGAAAGAAATACATAACTAGGTTTTGATTCGTCTTTTGATTCTTACTTTTGCTGCTAATGATCTTTTTGCAGGGAGAGAATTACTTTGAGATTGATATAGATATGCATAGATTTAGTTACATCTCTCGGAAGGGTTTTGAAACATTCCTAGATAGACTAAAGCTCTGTTGCTTGGATGTTGGGCTAACAATTCAGGCAAGTATCTGTCTCCAACGGGTTCCATTCTTTTTTCTTTTCTTCCAGACTCTTTTTCGGCCTTGGAGATCATTTTTTCTGTCTAGGTAATGTCTTTTACCACTTTCCAAGCAGGGAAACAAAGCTGAAGAATTGCCAGAACAGGTTTTATGTTGTATACGGTTAAATGAAATTGACTATGCGAATTATCAGCAACTGAGATTGGAATAGCGACAGCCCTCTGAATTAGCTGCACAGACAATGGAAGTGTCAAGATATTGCAAATAAAGAAGTAACTTAGAGAAGTTCAGTTTTCCCTCGCTTTTGGTGGCCACCTCTCTCGTCTCATCCTGTCCCCCAATTATCAAAATCTTCAGTGTCAAGAAGATTATAAGTGTATCAGGTTCAACGGGAACTGCTAAGGATGATTCTCACATTCAGATCACCATATTCAACAGATCCTCCTTGGACTTGCCTGTTGGGGTCCAACTCCTATGCCACCTAGCCTTTTATGACATGAGTTCTGGACAAGTCGATAGCTTACATTAGCTATATATGTGTATGATTTCATGGACAACATTGAGAAATCAGTTAATGGAATAGATTCTAATTCATTCTTTTTGTTTGATAATGTCCCAATCTGTTCAATTACATTTCAGCAATATGGATTTTTAGTGTTTTTCATCTTAATTGACAACATGTGAGGGATTGAAAGGTCATCATATGTGAAGGACACACTTGTTAATTTGCTAATGTGTGAAGTGAGGGGAAGGTTTTAATGTGCAATGGACAGGCATTTTGAATGTATAATTTGTTACTTGCCTCCGTGCGCTGCAAACATACGGGTAAGGTCTGCGTACATCCTCCCCTTCAGTTGTATATTTGGCAACTTACCATGAATCATATGTTGAATTGCTATATGTGTATAGTGATTACTGACTAGGTAGAGTAGAGTTGCATTAACAGTTGAAGTGAAGAATTGCATTAGCAGTTTGATCACATATTGAATTGTTTTTAAAACATTATGTGAAGAGCAACTGAAGCTCAAGATTTACAGGGAGGAAGGGGTTTCCCACATAGACCTCTGTTTCCAGAGAATGAGGTCTGAGGAAAATCAAGAAATGGCTTCCCATAAGGTATTTTTCCTTCAAGAAGATTATCTGAAAGGTTCAATTCTTCCAGTTTTCTCAGCTTCAAAAACTCCTCAGAGATTCTGCCTGTGAAATGATTGTTGTGCAGCATCAGTCTTTTCAGAATGGTCAAATTGGCCAGCGACGTTGGCAGGTTAGAGCTTAATCCATTGTTACTGAGATCCAAAGTCTCTAGTGATTTCAATGTTCCTATGGAGGTTGGTAATCTACCTTTGAGTAAGTTATGCGATATGTTCAAGTGTTTGATACTTTCTTGTCCTCCCTTGCCAATCTGCTCGACACCACTCAAGAAACTGTTGTCAGACAGATCAATATATGTCAATGATCCTCCTGCAAACTTGCTCTTTATCTGGAAAACTTCATTCACACTGCCTTGTAGCTTGTTTGAGTGAAGGTCTAGCACTCCCAGAATCTCAAGATTGGTGACAGTTGAAGGAATCTCAGACACAAACTTGTTCTTAGAAAGGTTTAATGAATAAAGCTGAGAGAAGCTGCCAATCCAAGCTGGAATCTTTCCTGAAAGATTGTTAGCTGACAAGTCTAGTTCCAGCAATGGCTTGGGTATGTAATCTGGAATTTCACCATGAATTTCACATCCTGCCAAGTATATTCGCGATAATGATGGCAACTGCATGAGCCACTTGGGAATGGTTGACATATTCAGATGGTTGAATGAGAGGTCCAATGATTGAAGATTTGAAAGGGAAGAAATTTCACGAGGTAACGGTCCTTCAATCATGTTATGAGATATACTCAGGTAAAGAAGCTTGGGAATCCCTCCTATTGATCTTGGCAACTGACCAGATAATTGGTTGTGACTGAGATATAACTCTGTTAGTGACTTGAGATTACCTAAACTTGAAGGAACATAGCCCTTTAGCTGATTGTTTGCTAGTGAAAGTCTCTGAAGGGAGGTCAAGTAGCCAATCGATGAAGGTATGGTTCCATTGAGGCGATTGTTCTGCAATCGTACAAAGCTCAGAGAAGACAGTTTCCCAGGTTTGGAAGGCAACGGTATCTCTCCCTCGAGCTGGTTGGCGTTTAGGTAAAGAAGTGAAATAGAATTTAGTCTAGAAATGGAACGAGGGATTATCCCCGTTAACGAGTTATTCGACAAATCAAGCTCTTTCAATTGTTCCAAATTGCCAATGTTTTCTGGTATATTCCCTGTCAACAAATTATCTTGAAGACATAAACTTTCTAAATGTGTCAACCTTGTTATAGACTCAGGAATTACACCAGATAGTTTATTTGAATGGACATCCATTCTTCTTAGATTCTTGACACCTCCAATACACTCGGGAAGAGAACCCGAAAAACCATTTTCTTGGAGATACAATTCTTCAAGTTTAGACAACTTACAAACACTTCGTGGCAATGCACCAGTAAATTTGTTACCGAGAAAGTTGATTTTCCTGAGATTTGGAAGATGTAAACCAATCGAAGGAGGGATTTTCCCCGTCAGACCAACGAGTTCACCTATATCGATAACTTCAAGAAAATCGACAAGTGTGATTGAAGGTGACAATTCTCCTACCATAGCAGATTGAACTGGTGCACAATCTGAAGTATAGAGACCTGGGAGACTGATACTTACAACTCTTCCAGTTTCATTACTACAAAAAATACCTTCCCATTCACAACAATCTTGGCCAATCCATTTACTTAATCTACCAGAAGTGTCTGTATGAATCCCAGCCTTGAAATCTTGAAGACCCTTTAAATCATTTGGATGACAAGACTGAGTTTTGCAGATAGTTGTGAGAGTTAGCAACACAAGAAAACAAACAACTTGAGAAGCCATTTTTGTTTCACTGAGTTACAGACAAGGTTTTTCTTTGGCAGATTTTTGTGAAATTGTGTAATGATTTTCTTTCTTACTTTACAGATTGTAATAATGATGAAAACTGTTGTATTTATTTAGAAAAAGTTAGAGATAAAGAGTAAAAAAACATTATAGAAATGAAGACAAACAAATCTAGACTTTATTAAACGTTACAATTGTCAGTTTACACACAGTTTTTAGGATAACTAAAATAATCCTCTGCATTTGCCAGCAGTGTTGACAGATGACCAAAGCTTTTGGTCCCTCAAAAATGCCAAACCACTATTTTGTCCTAAGAAGCTGCTTATTTTGTCAATTTTTACTCCGAATTTAACTTATATGTATTGTTACGCCGAAATTTGACCGACTCTTTAAAAAAAATAAAAAATCAGTTTAAAAACTCAATTATTTTGAGAAAAACCAATTTTTTAATTTAAGAAAAGATAGAGTCGCCACCTAATTTTAAGGATAACTAGGAAACCAAAAAAAAAAAAAAAAATTTAAAAGACCTAACAGAGAAAGTCTTTTAAAAATCCAGAAATCAGGTTCGGGTTCATATTTTCATTTCAAGAAGGTGTTAGGCATTTGAAATGGCCGTTTAAATACGGTTATCCGGCGATTGTGAAAATTTGACTAACT
>JAABOM020000092.1:2174937-2200537 GCA_011800125.2 Solanum clarkiae
TAGGAGACAAACTTTAATAGGTATGGCCCAAAGTTAGTACAAAATATACGGTTATATAATACAAAATGAAGGATTTGGGGCAACCAAATTTAATTATATTTAATCCAGCAGAAGATTCTTAAGCAATTTGTGATAATTCATTATATTTTTCTATTTTATTCATGTCATGCCCCGAGTTCACACCCTTGGCGTGGCCGGCACCCAGAACCATTTCTGGTCCCAAGCGAACCGCTTGGCCTAGCTACTTACTCAACGGAAGACTTTTATAATCATGGAAAGGCTTTAAAAAATAACAAATTAAGGCTTTCAACTGTCTGAATAAACTGAAATGAGAACCATCTTGACAATAACTGAAATAAACAAGAGCTGAAGTACTTGACACATAGCTTATCTACTAGAATAGTATGAAACTACTATCAGGACAGGCCCACGGTAGCCACAGCTGAAAAGAAACTACTAGAAAAGAAAACATAAATAATACCTCCAAGCCTCTGACTGAGAAGAGGTCTCACTGATAACTGGAAGGGTGTCTGGTCCTCAACGAAGCGGCTGCTGAGAGACTCTGTCACATGCGTCTACATCATAAGATGATGCAGGTCCTAAGAACATCAGTACATGAAATATACGGTATGTAAAATGGAAAAAACGAGAAATCAAAGTAATGCAATATTTCTCAAAGTATATAAATCTTATCACAAAATAAAATAACATAAGTGATAAGTAATTTGTATGCTGAAAATAAACATGCTAAAAATCTATATGAAAAAACTTAATTCGCTTTAACTTGGGGAGTTTCTCTAGCCTACAACTACCACTATGAGCTTCGTGGTGATACAACGTCTTACCCACGCTGCCAGAGTCATCCCATACTTTACCGGGATAGGGGATGAAACTAGGGGAGTGGATCCATCGCAAAATTAGGCCATCTCTGTGGCAAGTGAGGAGTTGTACCTTGGTACAATCCTATCCTACGCTGGCTACGTAGTTTGTGAGTTCAAATTATTATTACTTTCACTCATATCGGTGCTCAACACTACTCCCAAAACATTGATCATATGCTCATACTTAGAAGATTGTACTTGCTTAAGTGTTACTTTCTCCTCTTTGGAACTTAGCCCTTAAACTTTATTCACTTTAACTCTTCTCTTCATCTAAAAGTTGTATCAATGCAAGGTATTTCAATATGATTTTTATTTCTTAGATATCTTGCAAACACAAGAGCTTCAAATGCTTCTTAAACTTTAATCAAAATTGTAACTTTTATGTCTTTTTAGGAAATAGATATAGAGTTCTCCTAATTTCAACCATAGCTGTAAATCTTGTCTCAATATCTTAATTAGACAGAAAATATCATAAAAATCATAATCATTATCAAGAAATTATGCATGAACTATTCAATGAACTAAGCCAAGAATACAGGGAAACTTTGATTCAAATGGGTAATCTGAAACCTTGACTGGGAACTAGTAATTTAAGTTTCAAAATAGCAAGAGAATAGCTTTTGGAGAGCCTTACATACCTGAGAATTCGAATTCTTGGAAGAATTTGGGGAGGATTCTTGAATGCCCTAGTTAGTTTCTTGATTCTATGCCCTGGGTCTGTTGGAACGCTTTTGAGAGTATCAACTTGAATTCGTACATTTTAGGGACTAAAATTTGGGTTAACCGACTAATTTAGGCTTAAGGAGGGTGGAAAAATTCGAAACTACCCTTCTTTAAACAAAAGAAAAAGTAATATGCGTAAAACAACATGTCCATGTTGCGCCGCAGGGGCGGACATGTGTATTTTTGCCTTTTTCGCAAAATCAGCTTCCCATCGAAACTTGAAAAAAATTCCTAAGTGTGGATCCACATCCTTGGTGCCTCGCGCCTTGGGCATGGACACTCACTGCCCGAAAATTAATTAGCAAAAATTTTATTTTGACTCGATTGCTCTAAAATTGAGTCGAGATCATTTTCCTACTCATTTTTTCGTACTGATCACAAATTCGATCTCGGATTTGTGAATGGAGCATGGGAAGACGCGTTACGTGCATGGTTCTTTTCTAGGGGTATTTTAGTAATTTCATCGAGTGTCACAATATCTCCCCCTTGGGATCATTCATCCTCGAATGATAACGACATGCAAAAAGTTGGCTCAAGGCAACCAAATTTCTGAACTTAAATGAACATAAGTCTATAAAATCGATTATGAAAATTTACCTTCAAGGTCCTCATTCAGGACAACGAACAAGTGAGGATACTTGGCCTTTATATCTTCTTTTGATTCCCATGTGGCTTCTTCCACGATTTGGTTTCTCCACAACACTTTTACTGAAGCAATCTACTTGGTCCTTAACTTTCGAACTTGTCGGTCTAATATTTGCATCGGACTTCTTCACAGGACAAATTATCCTTAATTCCAACACTTTCAACAAGGACAACCAAAGAGGGGTCTCCCAAGCATTTCTTAAGCATAGAAATATGAAATATCGGATGTATAGTACTCAACTCTGCCGGTAACTCCAACTCGTAAGCAACACTACCAACTATTCTCAGAATCTGGTAAGGACCAATATATCATGGACTGAGTTTTTCCTTTTTCCCGAATCTCATAACCCATTTTATCGGTGATACCTTTAGGTACACCCAATCACGTACCTAAAATTCCAAATCTCTCCTCCTAACATCCGTATAAGACTTTTGCCGACTCTGGGCTGTCTTTAGCCTTTTTTGGATAACTTTCACCTTTTCTATAGCCTGGTGGACTAGATCAGGTCCTATCAATCCTGTCTCGCCAACTTCAAACCACCCGATGGGTTATCTGCACTCCTCCCATAAAAGGGCGTTATACGGTGCCATCTGTATGCTAGCCTGTAAACTATTATTATAGGAAAACTCAATCAAGAGTAAGTAATCATCCCAGTTATCTTTAAAGTCTATCACGCACGCCCTCAACATATCCTCTAGGGTCTGTATGGTTCATTCCGCCTGCCTGTCTATCTGCGGGTGGAAAGTTGCACTAAGATTCACCTTTGTACCAAGCACTTTCTGAAAGGACTTCCAAAACTATGCCGTGAACTGAGATTCTCTATTTGAAATGATAGATATAGGTACCCTGTGCAACTTAACAATCTCTTTAAGATAAAGTCTGGCATAGTCCTCAGCTATATCAGTCATTTTGATAGGTAGAAAATGAGCTGACTTGGTCATTCTGTCTACTATAACCCATATTGAATCATGCTATCTGCGGGATCGAGGTAAGCCTGTTACAAAGTCCATGTTAATCATTTCTCACTTCCATTCTAGAATTTCAATGCGCTGGGCCACACCACAAGGCCTTTGGTGATCTACCTTAACCCGCTGACAATTCAGCATCTAGACACGAACTCTGTAACTTCCCTCTTCATGCCACCCCACCAATAGATTTCTCGTAAATCTCTATACATCTTTGTTGCACCAGGGTAAATACAATATCTAGCATTCTGAGCCTTAGCTAATATCTTATCTCTAAGGCCATCAACACTTGACACACATAATCTACCTTGGTATCTCAGGACTCCATCTCTCCCTTTTGCAAACACTAACACTTCATGTTTCTGAACATCTTCTTTCAACTAAAGGAGGATAGGATCCCTGTCTTGCTTTTCTTTCACCTCTACCACCAATGATGATTCTGCCTCATTTCTGATAATAGCACCACCTTCGTCGAAATTTTCAATTTGCACCCCCAAACGAGCTAGTCTGTGCACCTCTTTAGCCAATTTCTTCTTTTCGTTCTCAATGTTAGTAGTGCACCCCATGGTTAACCTGCTAAGAGCATCAACAACTACATTAGTTTTACCTGGCTGATAGAGGATACTCATGTCATAGTCTTTCAATAGCTCTAACCATCTCTTCTACCTCAGATTCAACTCATTCTGGTTGAATACATACTGCAAGCTCTTATGGTCTGTAAATACATCTATGTACCCACCATAAAGATCGTGTCTCCAGATTTTGAGAGCAAACACTACAGCAACAAGCTTAAGATCATGAGTTGGGCAGTTCTTCTCATGAGTCTTAACCTTTCTGGAGGCATATGTTATCACCTTGCCTCTCTGCATCAATATGCATCCCAACCCAACTCTGGAAGCATCGCAATCTACCATGAAGTCATCAACTCCTTCGGTAGGGATAAGACTAAGGCTGTGGTCAGCCTGGTTTTCAACTCTTGGAAACTTTTCTCACAAGCTTCTGACCATTCGAACTTAACCTTCTTTTGAGTGAGTTTAGTCAAAAGAGCTGAGATAAAAGAAAATCCCTCTATGAACCATATGTAGTAACCCGCCAAGCCCAAGAAACTCCTTATCTCTATTGGAGTTGTGGGCCTTGGCCAATTCTTTACTACCTTGATCTTTTTGGAATCAACTTGAATACCTTCACCAGACACAATATGCTCCAAAAATGCCATAGATGTCAACCAAAACTCATATTTGGAAAATTTTGCATAAAGCTGTTGATCCTTAAGGGTCTGAAGGATAATTCTCAAATGGTCGGCATGCTCCTCCTTGCTACGAGAATAGATTAAGATGTCATCTATAAGCACGATGATGAACATATCTAGGTACGGCCTCAACACCCTGTTCAGAAGATCCATGAATGTTACTGGTGCATTTGTCAGTCCAAATGATATGACCAAAAACTCATAGCAACCATAGCGGGTTCTGAAAGCTGTCTTAGGAATGTCTCTCTTTCTAACTTTAAGCTGATAATACCCAGATCTGAGGACTATTTTGGAGAAACAAGTAGCTCCCTGAAATTGGTCGAATAGGTCATCAATTTTGGGAAGGAGATACTTATTCTTTGTGGTGACCTTATTCAACTAATGGTAATCTATGCACATCCGAAGAGAACCTTCCTTTTTACGCACGAAGAGAATTGAAGCACCCTAAGGTGATATGTTTGGTCTAATGAAACCCTTATCTAGAAGGACTTTCAACTGCAACTTTAACTCTTTTAACTCCGAAGGAGCCACATGATATGGAGGAATAGATATGGGTTGAGTATTTAGGAGGGTATCTATCCCAAAGTCTATCTCTTTATCAGGAGGGACTCCGGGAAGATTCTCAGGAAAAACTTCTGGGAACTCATTCACAACTGGGACAGACTAGAGAGATGGTGCCTCGACACGAGAATCCTGAACTCTGACTAGGTAGAATATGCACCATTTGGAAATTAACTTTTTGGCTTTGAGATATGAGACAAACTGACAATTAGGAAAAACTGAGCCACCCATCCATTCTAGGCTGGTTCATTAGGAAACTGAAATTTGACTACTCTAGTTTTACAATCTATGGAAGCATAACCAGCATGAAGCCAATTCATGCCTAGGGTGACATTGAAATCTACCATATCTAGCTCAACCAAATCAGCTACGATTTTCTTATGATAAACTGATACTGGGGTTGCCCAGTATCCACATCTGGTGAATTCTCTTGGTCCTGTCTGATGGCCCTAGCATATAAGCGGTTTGTGCCCCCGCCTGTTCCTGATATATTGCCCCTCTGAATTAGCTTACCTTGCGGCACTGAAGAAACTGATTGTGATCTGTTATCTCTCATATTCTGCCTCCCCAAAGGACAATCCTTCAAGAAGTGTCCCACCTGACCACATTTGAAGCAACCATTCGTGCCCATATGGCACTCTCCGGGATGAGACCTGCCACACTTACCGCAAACGGGATAACTGTTCGATCCATGAGCTATGCTACCCTGTGATTGGCTGCCCGGGAACCTACGATTCTGCGATCCCTGCTCATTTTTTACCCTCCGTGCAAGTGCACTAGCAGATAAAGGTGCTAGTCCGGATATCTTAAGCTAAAAGAATGAGTGATTTCCACCTCCAGCCCCTCTCTTTCCGGTCTCCTGGCCTGATATGTTGGCCCTTTTACTCCTGAACTCTTCCCTATCCTACATTATCTCCTCCTCTTCCTACTGCACATAAGTCGTCAAACGGGCTATGTCCATATCCCCAATGAACATAGCATTCCTGCCCTCTCTCTTAGTCATGCAAGAGAGTCCTGACACGAATAGGTCCATCCTAGTACACATGTCCACGACTGTAGTTGGAGCATAACAGGACAACTGAGTAAACTTGAGACTATACTCCCGTACACTCATATTCTCGTGTTTCAAAGTCATAAATTCCCTCACCTTAGCCTACCTCATCTCTCTGGAAAGTACTATCCCAGAAAGGCCTCCTCAAACACTGCCCAACTCAAAGCTGGCGCCTCTTCTGCCTTGCCTCATTTCCACTGATCGAACCAGAGTCTAGCTACTCCCTTGAGCTGGTAGGTAGCCAACTCAACCCGCTCAGTATCACATATGTGCATGACCTAAAACACTTTCTAGAGCTCCTCAATAAAGTTTCCAGGTTCCTCCTTCAAATTAGACCCCGTGAACTCTGGTGGGTTCATCCTCAGAAACTCATGAACCCTGGCAGTATCCGATCCATCACTCTTACCATCTCTCTGGCGACCTCTCTGTGTAGTGACCGTTGTGCCAACATCTGTATGGCCTAACGGAGCTCAGCAGTAGAGATGTCTGCTTGTTGGGGCTGCTCGTCCAGCACAGCTGGACCTCTAGGTCCCTCAGGAATTGGGCCAGGCTGGTTTGCATTTCTCCTGGCTGGGCGCCCTCTGCCCCTTACTGGTCCATCGGCTGTGCATGGAGGCATGATCTAAAAAACAAGGTGTGAACGCACGAGTTAGATGGGAACTGATAGAGGTAAACTCTAAAGCACGAGGGGAAAATAACAAATGATAGTGACTCTTCCTAATGCCCTATAACCTCTCTATTATAGATGTGGCACGCTTAGCACCCATAATACGAACTCTACTAGACATGATTCCATAGACTCCTTAGGACTCTCGAACTCTGTGCTCTGATAATAAGTTTGTCATGCCCCGAGTTCACACCCTAGGCGTGGCCGGCACCTAGAACCATTTCTGGTCCCAAGCAAACTGCTTGGCCTGGCTACTTACTTAGTGGAAGACTTAAATAATCATGGAAAATCTTTAAAAAAATTACAAATTAAGGCATTCAACTGTCTGAATAAACTGAAATGAGAAACATCTCGACAATAACTGAAATAAACAAGAGTTGAGATACTTGACACATAGCCTATAGAACTTACTAGAATAGTCTGAAACTACTTCCGGGACAGGCCCACGATAGCCACAACTGAAAAGAAACTGCTAGAAAAGAAAACATAAATAATAACTCCAAGCCTTTGACTGAGAAAAGGCCTCACTGATAACTGGATGGGTGTCTGGTCCTTAACAAAGTGGTTGCTGAGGGATTCTGACACTTGCGTATGCATCATAAAACAATGCAGGTCCTAAGGATATCAGTATGTGGAATGTACGGTATGTAAAATGGCCAAAATGGAAACTCAAAGTAATGCAATATTTCTCAAAGTACTTAAATCCTATCGCAGAATAAAATAACATAAGTGATAAGTACTCTGAATGCTGAAAATAAACATTCTGAAAATCCGTATAAAAAACTTAACTTAGTTTAACTCGGGGAGTTTTTATAACCGACAACCACCACTATGAGCTTCATGGTGATACAATGTCTTGCCCACGCTACCAGAGTCGTTCCTTACTTTGCCGGGGTAGGGGGCAAAACTAGAGGAGTGGATCCATCGCAAAATTGGGCCATCTCAGTGGCAAGTGAGGAGTTGTATCGTAGTACAATCCTATCCTACGTTAGCGACGTAGTTTATGAGTTCAATTTATTATTACTCTCACTTATATCAGTGCTCAATACTACTCCCAGAATATTGATCATATGCTCATACTTAGAAGATTGTTCTTGCTCAAAGTGTTACTTTCTCCTCTTTGGAACTTAACCCAACTTTAGTTTTTCTTAAACTTTATTCACTTTAACTCTTCTATTTGTCTAAAAGTTGCATCAGTGCAAGGTATTTCAACATATCTTTATTTCTTAGATATCTTGCAAACACAAGAGCTTCAAATGCTTCTTAATTTTACTCAAAACTGTAACCTTTATGTCTTTTTAGGAAATAGATATAGAGTTCTCCTACTTTAACTCATAGCTGTAAATCTTATCTTAGTATCTTAATTACACATAAAATATCATAAAAATCATAATCACTATCAAGAAATTATGCATGAACAATTACTCAATGAACTTGACCAAGAGTACAGGGAAACTTTAATTCAAACGGGTAATCTGAAATCTTGACAGGGAACTAGTAATTTAAGTTTCAAAAATAGCAGGAGGATAGATTTTGGATAGCCTTACATACCTGAGAATTCAAATTCTTGGAAGAATTTAGGGAGGATTCTTGAATGCCCTAGTTAGTTTCCTGATTCTATGCTCTAGGTCTCTTGGAATACTTTTGAGAGTATCAACGTGAATTCGTACGTTTTAGGGACTAAATTTGGGTTAAACCCGACTAGTTTAGACTTAAGGAGGGTTGGAAAAGTTGAAACTACCCTTCCTTAAACAAAAAAAAAAAGTAATCTGCAGATACAATATGTCCGTGTCGTGCCAGGGGCACGGGCATATGTATTTTTGCCTTTTTCGCGAAATCAGCCCGTTGAAACTTAAAAAAATTTCCTAAGTGTGGCTCCACGTCCCTGGCGCGTCGCGCCTTGGGGGCGGACCCTCACTGCCCAGAAATTAATTAGGAAAAATTTTATTTTGACTCGGTTGTTCTAAAATCAAGTCGAGACCATTTTCCCACTTAATTTTTCTCGTTGATCCCAAATCCGGTCTCAGATTTGCGAACGGAGCATGGGAAGAAGCGTTACGCACATGGTTCGTTTCTAGAGGTATTTTGGTAATTTCGCCGTGTGTCACACTTCATATATTTTTAGGAAAATAATAAAATGACCAACTACCAAAAAATTTAAAAAATTCATATAGCGCAAGTTACACCATTGAAAATTATGAATTAAAAACTACAATAACCTACGGAATATAATTGTTGAATAATATTACTTGTAGACTCAAAATCCTAATATCATGCTATATATAATTTCTTGTAGACTTATTGCTTGTGTTTTACCAAATTGTCCCTCATAAATAACGGGGAAAGAAAAATACTTTTTATAATTTTACAAAAAAAATAAAACAAGAAGATTAAAGCGTAAATTTAAGAAAATGTAAAATAAAGTGTATATTTATTAAGAGTACAAATTACATATTAGTTGTAAATTAAACAAAAAAATTTGGATAAGAAACAAAAGATTGAAAATAAATTTTCAATTGCTTTTCCACTATAGTCGTTCTTGGCCATTATTTATTTTGTTATTTGTGTTGTATTTATGAGTTTCTAATTGCTTTCCACTATAGTCGTTCTTGTATTTAGTATTTTTTGCTTTTGGGCTGATATATTTAAATTGAGAGTCTTCCGGAAACAACCTCTCGATCTATATGAGATAGTAGTAAGATTTACATACATTTTATCACTCTCAAACTTCACTTATGAGATTTTACTGAATATATCGTTGTTGACGTCATAATGAAAAGGTTGAAAATATGTGGCTTCCTAAACTTTGGGTAATGATTTTTAATAGGAAACTTTTTTGTCTCTTGACTAAGAATATCGTTTATAAATTTGGCAATAATGAGTTAATGACCATGGTAGTCACCATCATTGACAACATTGAAAATTCCTTTTTCATGCTGGTTCACATAAGGGCCAATAAGAAAATAATACACACATATTCAAATTAATATTTTCTAATTTATATATATGTGATATAGTTGAAATTTCAAGATTTAAACTTCTAAGTTTTGAACATCAATTTTGGTACAAATTCTTACAAAAAATAAAATTAAATTATGAATTTGAAAACTACATAAAAGTATTAATGATTTACAATATCAAAATTAAAAGCATATAAGAAATTTTCGGTAAAAAAATTAATTAACTCTTCAAATTTTTTAATTATATCACATAAATTAAGATTGGAATGAAAGGAATATTATTTAATCAGGATTAAATCAGCATTCATCAGTTTTGGATGATGACACCAAATAGCAAAAATTTACCCACACCATATATGAAATTTTCTGCATTCATCAATTTTGGATGATGAAATAACACCAAATACATGAAAAATATTTACCCACATAAAATGAAAATTTCTCAATTATCTTCATATCATGAAGTGATATTTTAATACTTAAGATGCTTCAAGTTATGCCGGTATTAAATTTTGTACAGATAATATATCACGTTTGACAATTAATTTGGAGATAATGTATTTATGTATGTAATTAATATTGTATCCAATTTGCTATTTAAGAATTTGCATAACTACTACATATATAAATTATGAGGGAATATATATGCAGATACAACATAACTAATATCTATAAAATCTAATTATATCGAATGTATCACATAAATTAAAATCAAAAAATAATTATTATGTCAAGTAAATCCTTATTATTCATCATTGTGTCTTGTTCTTTTTTCACAAATTATTGGTAATAATAATAGTTAAGAATAGTCCAAAAAGACAACCTTTTTGGTGCTCAAGATTTCAAAATATTTCAAAATAAATTAAAAAATAAGACAATTCCAACGTTCACAAAGGGGAAAGCAAGCACCACAAGTCTCCCTTACCAACCAAAATTAAAATACAACACTTTTTTCTTTTTGCAATTCATTCCAAAAGAATGATACTGATATTTATATTTAATGGTACTAACAATTTTAATTATAAGTTTCTCAATTTATTCTTAATGAAAAGGTTTATAATCAGAATTATTTATAAGTTATTTTTGGATTACAAATTTTACAAATAATTCTTTCATTAAAATTTTGTGCGCAATCAAATATCATCATATATTTCAGATTCCACTTATGAAATTATATTGAATTTATTATTGTTGTTAATCAAACGTCACTATATAAATTAAAATGGAAAAAAAATAATATGTAACAATTACTTTCTCTCTTTCTGTCTATCTATATGAACTCCATTCAAATTTACTTATATTTTTTCCTTTTATTTGTTCATTTTAATTAGTCAAGAGAAATTTATTATTTTTATTTCAATATTATCTTTACAATCAAGTAACTCTATCGGTAGTAATGTCAACCTTAAATTTTTAAAGTACAATATAATTAATAAGATTAACTTAATTTAAGTATCAGATTAACATGAGATAAGTAAAAAAGAACAAAACAGTAAAATTTATCTACTTCTCGATATCAAGTCTCAATTTTCTAAAGAAAAAATATCAGATTGACATGAGATAAGTAAAAAAGATGAAACAATAGAATTCATCTAATTTTTCGGTTACAAGACTTAATTTGCTAAAGAAAATGTGTCATATTAACATGAAATACGTAAAAAAGAACGAAGTGGTAGAATTAATTTTAAGTCTAAATTATTTTTTTTTAAAAAATTCTTTTTATGTTATTCTTAACGAACATTTTTCATAGCATATAAATATCACAATTTATTTTTTAAGATGAGAAGCCTCACTTGCCTTTTCTACTTAATTTTTTACAAAAAAAATAATAATTTACAAACTGGAACAAAGGAAGTTAAATTGATTATTCATTAATAATAACTAGAAAGACCTTTCAGTTTATCTCATTTGGAATAATTAATTAACCGTAAACGCATTTTTTCAGTTTTAATAATACGACACGTTTTATCAGATTTCTTAGATGGAACGACGTCGGTTTTCATTCTTCTTACATTCGAACCCCACTTCACACAACGGCCAGCCAGCCTCAATTTACAGAGCAAAATGATCTGTTCACACTTCAAATGACAAAATCTTTTTGAGTATAAGAAGTGTGAAATAATTTCAGTTTATCTGAGTTGATGAACTTTTTTTGGGTTTGGTTTTGGCTTTGGCTTTGGTTGTTCTTTGTCATTTGATCTGTTTTTCTTAAATTTTCTTGAAAAGAATTGTTTTTTATGCAACCCCGGAAAGAAAGGTTTGATTTTTTGTTCTTGGGTTTGGTTTTTCTTGTCTTCTGATCTGTTTTTCTGGGAAAAAATTGATCTTTATGCTATAAAGAAAGAACCCCAGAAAGAAAGTTTTGATTTTTTTTGGGTTTTGTTTAGTTTTGGGGTGGAAATGAAACGAGCTAAGTTCGACTCAGTTATCTCAGTGAGTCGACTCAGATCGATTCAAGTCTTGATGGGTTTGTTGTTTTTGTATTTTTTCTTGGTTACTTTGGAAATACCTTTGATTTCTAAACTTGGGTTTGGGTTAGAATCGTATGAACTTATTTCTGCACCCTTTGATGATAATTCCAAATTTAGCAGGCTTAGCAGTGTTGTTGAGTTGAGTCAAGATCCAGTTTTTCCTTCAAGGAGAGCTAAAATGGGATTTTCATTACCTCATAGGAAGATGGGTGAGTTTAAGACAATTTCAGGTTTGATTTTTGATGAAAAGGCATTTGATAGTTTAGATAAAGATGAGTTTTCTGAGCTGCATAAGGTTGTTAGGGATGCTTTTGTAGCTGGGAAGAAACTGTTTCAGGATATCAAATCGGGGAAAGTACAGAGGGAGGTAGTGAGTCAAACTCAGAATAGGACTACTGAGTCGTGTCCCAACTCGGTTACTTTGTGGGGTAGTGAGTTTTTAGCTGGTGGGAAGATTATGGTGATACCTTGTGGACTGACTTTAGGGTCTCATATAACAGTAGTAGGGACGCCCCGGTGGGCCCATGAAGAGAAGGATCCTAAAATTACATTGGTGAAGGATGATAATGAGATTGTGATGGTTTCACAATTTATGATGGAATTGCAAGGATTGAAGACAGTTGATGGAGAGGACCCTCCAAGAATACTGCATTTCAATCCAAGGTTGAAAGGGGATTGGAGTGGAAGGCCAGTGATTGAGCAGAATACGTGTTATAGGATGCAGTGGGGGTCTGCGATGAGGTGTGACGGTTGGAAATCCAAGCCTAGTGAGGACACTGGTGAGGAAATTATGTTGTCAATGCACTTTTTTTTGGTTTTTGTATTTGTTATCGTTTGGTTGTTGTTATTGCTGCACTTGTATGCTGAGTGGTTGTTATTTACATGGTTGCTTCATGTTTACACTTCTTATTTAGGAAATGTTGGAATTATTAAGATTATCCTGTAGTTGTTTTGCTGTTTTTGGTTGTTAAATGTTCATTTTTACAACTATATATATGGAAGGAAAGACTTTGAACTTCTTTAGGGCTGTTTGAGTCAAATTCTTACCGGCCAAAAATTTTGCTAGATATTGTTAATTATAGATGATTGAATCAGCCGTATCACAGTATAAAACTTGATCGCCTGAATTTAGAGTTTTTTAAATAACTGTGGTGTGTATGCCAGCTTGCGTGCACCTTGACTAATTGAACATCAATGATTGATTTCTCATGTATAGTATACTGTGCTGCTGCATGGTAAATTGGTAATGGTTAAGATTTTCACTTAGCGTTGTCCATGTTTGTGATTTTCTTTGGTTTGAATGAAGTGGATGGACAGGTGAAATGTGAGAAGTGGATACGTGATGATGATGATCACTCTGAAGAATCAAAGGCCACATGGTGGTTGAAGAGACTGATTGGTGGGAGGACAAAGAAGGTTTCAATTGACTGGCCATACCCTTTTGTAGAGAACAAGTTGTTTGTGCTTACTCTCAGTGCTGGCTTAGAAGGTTTTCACATCAATGTAGATGGGAGACATATTACTTCCTTTCCTTATCGCACTGTGAGTATTGTCTTAAAATTATTTTATTTTAATGTCCTTTTGTGATGCGTATTGGTTTAAACACTTTCTTATTGTTGATAGGGTTTTACTCTTGAGGATGCGACGGGTCTGTTTGTTAATGGGGACATTGACGTGCATTCTGTATTTGCTGCTTCATTACCTTCAACACATCCAAGTTTTGCTCCACAGAGACATTTGGAAATGTTACCCAAGTGGCAAGCTCCGCCACTTCCAGATGGACCTGTTGAACTTTTCATTGGCATCCTTTCTGCAGGCAATCATTTTTCTGAGAGAATGGCTGTGAGAAAATCTTGGATGCAGCATCCATCAATTAAGTCTTCAAATGTTGTAGCCCGTTTTTTTGTGGCACTGGTAAGATTTGGATTATACAGAAATGTCCATTGATGAAAGCCATATCTCATACTTGGAGCCTTGCATGTACTTATAGTTGAATTGACATGTTGCAGCATGGAAGAAAAGAGATAAATGTGGAGCTCATGAAAGAAGCAGAATTTTTTGGTGATATAGTTATAGTCCCTTACATGGACAATTACGATCTTGTTGTATTGAAGACAGTAGCAATTTGTGAATATGGGGTAAGTGTGAGAATAAAATTGGATTACACTTCTTATTGCCTCTGATTTTGTCATCCTTTTAAAATTTATGTACTCGTGGAATATTCCAGGTCCTTACAGTTGCGGCGAAGTATGTAATGAAGTGTGACGATGACACATTTGTAAGGATTGATGCTGTGATGAAGGAAGTTAAGAAAGTGCCTAGTGGTAGAAGCCTGTATGTTGGTAACATCAATTACTACCATAAGCCCCTTCGACATGGTAAATGGGCAGTCACCTATGAGGTAGACTCTCACTTTGTCAGTATTTTCACTTCAATTTCTGTAGTCTACTGACTTTCGAGAGGGGGTTGAGGAATTATAATTGATAGTCTATATCTGCAACTTTTGTTTTCATGTGGTAAATCACAACCCTTGTATATCCTTGGACTGCATGCCGAAGGACCATCATTGAGACTAGGCACTAGCCTATGTTTTGCATGCTGACAGGAGGTGGGTAGACAATCCACTAAGCAAGCAGCAACAGACCAAAAGGCACCAAGCTCCAACATAGTAATGATGCAAATCACAATTATTAGAAAAAATTCTTCTTCTTCTCTTTTTTTACTGGAGTGGCAGTGAAGAGTTCATCCATGTAGAGTCAGCTAATAGAAGGTTTTAGCCAAAAGATGGCCCTTAACATCTTAATTTGAAATGGGACTCCATGGAAAAGTAGGCCTGATCTTTTGTATCCCTGGTTTGATCCGGCCTTATACTGCCGTGGTACTAATTTCAATACCAAGCCCATTTCAACCATCGATTTCTTCTCCGTTTTTTTATTTTGATAGATTCTGGTTATGAGAGGATCCATCAAAGATCCTTAGGCAGTTTGCTTCATATATAATGAATTCCTTTATGTCCTGAATCTCTTATAAATTCCCTAGTTACTGACGTTCAGTTTTTGACATGGGGTTGGCAGGAATGGCCTGAAGAAGATTATCCACCCTACGCCAATGGGCCTGGTTACGTCATCTCATTTGACATTGCAGAGTACATAGTTTCCGAGTTTGAGAAACATAAGTTGAGGGTAAATATCCTTGATCTGCTTTGTGAAATATTCCTAACCCCTCTCTCTCTTCCCCGTCCGATCTGGAAAACTAAACATAAAAATAATTCTAACATATACCCACTGCAGTTGTTTAAGATGGAGGACGTGAGCATGGGAATGTGGGTAGAACAGTTCAACAGCTCCAGGCCTGTGGAGTACGTGCATAGCTTGAAGTTTTGTCAGTTTGGGTGCATTGATGATTATTACACTGCACATTATCAATCTCCAAGGCAGATGATCTGCCTCTGGAGAAAGTTGCTGAACCAAGGGAAACCTCAGTGCTGTAATGTGAGATAACAAGGCATATATCCTGTTAGCTAGTGTTGGGCAACACTGAAAAGGAAGCGAGACAAGATAGATGAAAAGGTGCATACCCTGTTAGCTAGTGTTAGGCAACGCTGAAAAGGAAGCGAGACAATATAAGTTCCCAGGGAGTGCTTGTACATATAACTCGAGTAAATTAGCCTATGGTGCTATTATATTTACTTCAATCATTCATTAGTTGCTTCTTTTGTTGGGACGCCAGTCTTGTTGCCCAGGCTAGTTGACATGGGAGCTTGTGAAACTGTATGAAAACAATGATAGCTTAAGCTCTGGGAATAATATAAAATTCGACGTTCAAAGTTTCATTTTCAATGTCATTTTGCTATTTACATTCTTCTATGTGCCTTTCAACTCTGGCTTTATTATGCTGTCCCAGCTCTGAAAAACACTTGTCCTAGTTGGTGATACCTCAAATTTATAATCTTTTTCTTCAAGGGAAGTCTTCAAGGTTAATGTCAGCAACTTCGAGAGTTCTGATGTTGCTGTCATTAACAGACTCAGAGGTGGTGTTACCATAAATAGTACTAAAGAAACAACATCCAACACATTAGCTCTTTTTCTCTATGCTGCTTTGTGAATGATTATATGTTGCATTGCTTATGTGTTGCCTTGTGATCAAGAAACCTAATTGTTGCTATACTGATATAATGGAGAGGTGCAACTGAAGTTTACCTTAGCCTAAAACAGGGGAGTAAAATCGACGAAGAAACAACCACCTAAGCCTCAGTTCAAAACAAGTTGGGGTCGGGTATAAGAATCTTAACCATGTGGATTTAGAAATCCTTATGGCAGCTAACGTTGTGAATTATCCTATTGTATAAGCAAAACATGTAAGAGAAGAGTAAGAAAGTTGAGCAATTGAGCTGCATAATCAAGGTACTTTTTAGCTTGCAGAAGGACAAAGTTTCTTGAAGCTTGCTTGTGGGGAGGGAAAAGAGGAAATACCAATGGACAATAGTTCAACAAAGTATAAGGATCTCTGGTCCTAAAACTTGTATATCATTATCATCTGTATTTCATAATTGTCCCCTAAATTAGTCACAACTCACAAATACTGCTGCTATCATCTCCTGGTACATATTTTAGTACTTGAATCTATCTGAAATGGAAAATGAGTGGGTGATCAAGGTAAACGATGAGCTGATGCACGTGGAGGATCTTACAACTGTGGAGGCAGAGCACTGGAAGAAGCGGTCCATATATAGAGTACCTGTTGGTGTCGCAGATGTGAACAAGAAGGCTTACAAGCCTCAGGTAGTTTCTTTTGGTCCATATCATCATGGCGAGGATCATCTTAAGACAATGGAAGCTCATAAGCACCGAGCTCTTCTCCACTTCCTCAAACGATCTGGAAAATCATTAACATGTTATATTGACTCCTTACAAGAAGTGGCTCAAGATCTGAAAGATGCATATGATTTACTGGACCCTGTATGGAAAAATGATACCAATGCCTTCTTACGGTTGATGATTCTTGATGGATGTTTCATGCTGGAGATATTGAGAG
This sequence comes from Solanum clarkiae, assembly GCA_011800125.2. Lineage (NCBI taxonomy): Eukaryota > Viridiplantae > Streptophyta > Magnoliopsida > Solanales > Solanaceae > Solanum > Solanum clarkiae. The sequence continues at coordinate 2,192,146 of JAABOM020000092.1, forward strand.
CAGCTGCTGCTGATAGTCTACTTATAGATCAATCTCAGCATGGTCAACAGTGCGACTATGCTCCTAACGATCCAATTTTCAGCAATCATGGAAAGCTCCATTTCATGCCTTATCTCAAACGCGATATGCTGATGCTTGAGAATCAATTGCCTATGCTTCTTTTGGACAAGTTACTTTCCATTGAAAATCAAGAAGTAAAGGTCTTTCTCTTCCTCTCTTAAACACGTGCTCATAAAGTTTTATGTGACACTTTTATTTAGTTAACTACTTTAACATTGATCAGTGACCTTTTCTAATCTAATTTTCGGTTCTCCTTTGATTGCATTCAGCCATATGATGAGCAATGTATTAATAAGCTCATACTAGACTTCTTCAATCCTCACAGCCACGCTAAAGGACTTGGGAAATGTTTGCATGTATTGGATGTATACAGAAAGAGCCTACTTTGGGAAGATCCTGCATTGGCCAAGACTCGTCCAAGGAAAGGACCCAAAGTTAGCCACCACAGTAGTGGCGATGAGATAATCCGTTCTGCTATGGAGCTTCATGAAGCAGGCATTCGTTTCAAGATGAGTAAAACTAGGAGCCTCAAGGACATCTCCTTCCATGGTGGTATCCTTAAGCTTCCTCTGATCGTGGTAGACGATGCAACAGAGTCGATGTTCTTGAACCTAATAGCTTTCGAGAGATTGCATGTAGGTGCAGGAAATGAGGTAACTTCATACATCTTCTTCATGGATAATATTATTGACAATGCCAAAGATGTTAGCTTGCTACACTCTCATGGCATCATCCAGAATGCAATTGGCAGCGATCAAGCTGTGGCCAAGCTATTCAATTCACTATCGAAGGACATTACGTTGGATCCGGATAGCAGCCTAGATCTAGTACACAAACTGGTGAGTGACTATTGCAAGTTGCAATGGAATGAATGGAGAGCCAATCTCATCCACACCTACTTCAGGAGTCCCTGGGCCATTTTGTCTGTCATTGCTGCTATTTTTCTTTTCGCCCTCACCATCGTTCAGACAATATACGCCATTTATCCTTACTATTATCCACCACGTTCCTAACGACAATCTACCCACATGAAAGTACAAAGAATTCACCTTTCTCTATTTGAGAAAGTCGACGAGTGTTACCAAATTTTGGAGTGAAAGAAGGAACTTATTCTGTTCTGGTGCATCTTGTTTTTAATCAATTTGATTCCTCAAGTCCTTAAGTATTTGGCCAAAATCTAGTGTCCCATAATATGTCTGTCAATTATCACAAAAGTTATGTGGTCTTTATATCATGAATGTAGTATTTCATATCCTTCTATATGTGATTTCAGTAAGAAATGACAATATATTTGGTGTAGTTCCACAAGTGTGATTTGGTGAAGGTGATGTGTAACCTGACCTTATCCGTACCTTGTGAAGGTAGAGAATTCATTTCTGATAGACCCTCGACTCAAGTAAAGCATATCAAAGCATATTTCAGTGAGAAATGCCTGTGCATGTGAACAATACTTGCAAAATGTATTGAGAATATCTATACTTTATTCTTATCTGGACATTATCAAGAGTCTGTTTGTGCCTTACTTGTGAATACATCTACAAGTGTCTATATCATGTACACATTCTAGAAGTGATTTTGAAAACCTGTCAGATGTGAGTTTTGTTATTTCTTGGAGAATAGGTCACCCATTTTTCAAGCAATGAAGCTCTTTCTCTAAAACAATTTCCATAAGCTCTTTCTCCAACAGTACGAAGGGGAGCCTTGGAGTAACTCGTAAAGTTGTTGTCACGTGATCAGAAGGTCTCAGGTTTAAGCTTTAGAAACAGCCCCTGACAGAAATGTAAGGTAGGTTGCGAACAATACATTTGTGGTCGGATTCTTCCTCGGACGTTGCACATAGCGGGAGCTTTAGTGCACCAAGTGTGTCCTTGTTTCTTTCTCCAACAATACAACTTTTTACTCCCAATGAATAAAGAATCCTTTAAAGTACTTTATTATCATCTTATGATCAACTATATGTTGCTATGCTGACATAAAAAAAACCTAAGAGAGATGATAAGATGCTAGCATAAAAATATGCTTGTGATTTCTTACTGTAAGAGGAAAAGGGAAAAAAAAGTAGAGCAATTTGATTTATTAGAAAAGGTAACAGAAATTGACTAATAAACAAGTGAGATCAATGTATTTTCTTGAACTTGTGATGGTGAATTTCTCTGTGCATACTAAAAAAAAAGTCTGTTTGTTATTAACTAAGAAAAAGTTCCAAGCAAGGAATCAGATCCTTTATATCCTTGTGTGTTTTCAAACTTAAATTGGTGCAATTTGTGTACAAAAGTAACATTGGAGCACATCAATTCATTATATATGGATGATGAGATTTTATTGATATTGAGATCGATTCAAGTAGACTCATCTGGGGTTTTTGATGTGACATAAGTCCAATAGGAACTAAACCTACACGATTACCAATTATGAGTTGAGTGCTTTTTTGTAAAAAGGTAATATAAGAGAAATCATTCGCAAAGAATTTTTCGAGATGTTCTAATTTCCTTAGAAATATATTCAATCAAGAAGGGTTGTCAAAGATTTTGGTAAGTGAAATATTGGTTTTTGTAGAAGATGAAAGTGGATTTGTGTTCATGTACATAAGAAAAAGGATCATCTTTGTTTTTGAAAAAGGTTAACGGCCATCTTTGGCGTGAGGAGATTGAAACTCGTTGAATAGTGAGACTTTCTTTTGCAGAGTAATCATGAATCTAGAGTTGCTGACTTTATTTCTAGTCGTTTTAATTGTTGAAATAGGTCTTAGGCCTAAAGGGAAGAGGATTGTCTAAGCCTTATAAGGAGATCACCCATCCCATTAGCCACTAATGTGGGACTTTATGTCTCAACATTAATCGTATTTGTTATAAATGAAAAAAGAATATATTGAGAAAAGGCCTGAAGAGTGGAATGGTCATCCAACTCCCTCAGAAGCAGGCCTCGATCTCACCCTATCGTAATAATGAAAAAGAACTCCACTTGTCAAAAAAGAAATTTGCCTTATTCCTAAAATGGAATATAGAAATCGGTAAAATATGGGGCTCGAGAGACCTTGAGCATAATATATGCTACTATCAAAAAGACTTTATATACCATAGTTGAAGAATGAGGCGATCAAGAAAGTTCCAGATCTTCTCTTTCGTTTTCATTACAAACAAACAAAGCTTCGTAATAAATATAAAGACGTTACATTTTTTTATCCAATGGAGTCTCTAATTACTCTAATTAGAGAATTATTATATCTCCACATTTAAAGCTTTTTATTTCCCACATTAAAAGCAAAAAGCAAAGTGAGCTTTCATGAATTTTTGGGATTCGAATCATTTAAGAACAAAATTTTGGAGGTCCAAAAGCTTTGCCTACCATTGTCATGGAATTTTTTTTTTCTTTTTTTGAGATAAAAGAAAGAATATTGGTGAACAAAATGATTCTTTTAAAGTGGAGGGTGCTCAAAAGAAGGAACATATTCCTTGTATCACTTCTTGTGTATCTTATTTTTATAATATCCAATTTGATTCCTCTAAGTTCTTAAAATAGAACTATATGCCCTACGTGTCTAATATTTTTTTTGAGTTCCCCACATTGGAGTCTGACTATATTCGGATTTTGTGCTGCGTAAGGCCCCATTTTGGGGAGAAGCACTCCCTATCAAGGATTTTTCCATTCCCAAGGCTCGAACTCGAGACCTTTGATTAAGGAAGGAGCAGTCTCATCCGCTGCACCACATCCTTTGATAGTCTTACTAGTCTAACATATTATCACCTATCTCGTGCTTGGAGTATATTAATTTGTTATCACTTAAAACATGTGGTCTTTAATGATCAGTCAAAATGGGTTGAATCAATACAAAAATTATTGCATATTTCTGATGGAAAGTTAAATAGAATTTTGGGCCGAAATGACATGGATCAAGACGAGTTAAATTATTTGTTCTAATGCAAGTCGAGAACTTTTATCAATTATTTCTAATAATTTATTTATTTAAGTTAAATAAAACTTTTCTTATTCTTTATTACAACTATATATAACATATCAAACAACATTTTGATTAGTTTTCTCATGGGGTCAATTCATTTAATGTACTTTGCCTAAATCAATCCAACTTTTATATGCATTTAATTCAGCAGGTTAATTAAACAAGTCATATTTTCTGGGCTAGTCTTTTTAACCTATTTGATCAATTTTTTAAAAATCTACTTATTTTGAAAAGTATATTTACAATGTCTCAAAAATGTAGTTAGGGATCAGTGTAGACTACTCAAAAGGTCATTTTTGTCATTGTGTGGATAAAACTTCCTATAAGAGTTGGTCTAAATATATGATTCATGATCTAAAGATTGCAGGCTCGTATCTTGTCCGATTTAATCAGGTGAAGATCATTTCCTGAGATAGAAGGTAGTTTACTATTCCAAAAACTTTTAAGTTTTTCACATTGGAATAAGGCCACACTTCAACTCTTTGTATCAAATAATGAATGTTATCTTACTCTTTGGGTAAGTTAATGAAGGAAATAAAAAGCTAAAGAAATTGGAGTGATCATTTTAGCAATAATGTAATACAACATTTACAAAAATGATCAAAAAGAAAATCCACCCTTTTGCATTAACCTCCCTGTTTTCTTCACCATTATTTCGCATTCAAGGAGATTAAGGATTCTCCATAAATCATTAAATCAGTTGAAATTCATGCTTAAGACGATGAACCATCCCAACGCGTTAATCAACAAAAATCCTGCAAAAACACAACAACAATATAAGACATGAGAAGCAAAACATGAAAAGAGCACAAAAATGATGTACCACCTGCAGTGTGCCATGGAACATTTTTGAAACTGTTATTCCAAGGCGTTCCTAGGAAACAATCGTTCGTCGTGTTGAATCCACTAGGACAATTGCAAAGAAATGAACTATAAGGCCCTCCATATCCACAAACACCATTGCTTTTCTCACAATTAGCACACATATCTGGATAATCATTGTTGAAATTAAACTTGTACTTCAAGGCGACCCCATATTTCCAGGCTTGTGGATTCAATTCTTGGCCACTAAAACCATATAAAGCTGAGTAAGATGAGCAATGCAACTTCTCCAAATCCATCTCAAACGCCGGTCCAAGATCAACAGGTGTGTAGACACAACAAGTTGAAATTGGTAGATTAAGTCTACTAATAGCTTGACAAGAATACAATAGGCTACAAACAGGTGCACCTTGAGAATCACACATAGGAAAAGTTGAATTAGCCCCTCCATTATTTGACTTGTAAATTGGTGATGAATCAGTTTCACAATCAAGTAATGCAAAAACTGTGTCATCATGAAAGCTAAAAGGCGCGTTCGCGTCTAGACTAAAGCCTTTACTTGGTTGTGTACAAGCACATGTTGACATAGAAGGGTCACTAATGTACATAATTTGGTAATTGTAGTCAATGGATGTAACCGGATAGCATCCGGTGTGAGTCTTGAAGGAGAGTTGTTGGTTGTTGCAAAAAACATAAGGTTGAAATCGCGGATCACCACAGCCAGGACCAATGCCAAAAGGGTATTTCATTGGTATATTGCCACATGATTTTTGACAAGTTTGTGATGTGATTAGTGAAGGAACAAGTATGAAGACAATGCAAGAGAGGAAAGCTGAGGATTTGTTCAAGTTCATCTTTGGTTTGATGTAGACAAGGCAAGGGAAGGAGGAAGTGAAATGTGGAAGAGTAGTGCTATATAAATTAGTGCAGGTTGTCTTCCTTTTTTCTTTTCTAGTGTTAACTGTTTTTATTTTATAGGGATAGATGGACTTGCTAATAATACATAATATAGGCCAAATTGCATTAAAGAGTAGAATGTTGAGGCACCCAAGGTGTGTCTCCAGAATCGTCAGGTTTCAAGTTCAAATTTTAGTATATTAGGCAGTTTCTTTCCATCTATTTAAATTCTGACGGACTGAATTACTCAATATATCTACTGATAATAAGTAGGAGCGGACATAAATCACCGAATAACTTATTCGAAATAAGTGAACTAAAATTTGATTATTGTACAAAATCTGTTCAGTTATCAATTACCGAGTTACTGAAATTGGACTGTAGAAATACCAAATCGGATATCAAATGTTCATGAATAGATACTGTGTATAAGATTATCAAGATGCACACAAAGTGATCTGAATGTCACGATTATTAAAAATAAAGAAAAAAGAAGGGCAGAACGTTAGATGACTTTGACTAATGATGCTATTAGTTGGCTGATTCCCATGTGTGGGATCCTGGGAAATTTCATATATAATTTTAATTCATAAATGCATTGTACTTTGAGTCTCCTTCATTTTAATTTTATTTTGTGGAATTTTTTCATGTATAAGGACATCTATTATCTTCTAATGCTTTTCTTCTGTTTATTTTTTGAAAGGTACGACTTGTTCTTTTTTTTTTCTTTTTTTCTTTTTTGTTTTCCATTGGTGTCTGATACTCATATTTGGAATTCGACTATTTTGGATTTGTACCGCATATAGTTCCATTCAGGAGAAAGCACTCCCTACCAATAATTTTTCCATATTCAAAGCTTGAAGTAGGTTTCGTGCCGAGTAGGGTCCAATTCGGGGGGAAATCACTCCCTACCAAAGATTTTTCTATACCCAAGGCTCGAATGCGAACGTTGTTTTTGCAAACATAAATTGCATTTTTTTAACAATTTTTTATAAAAATTGTATCCTGATTATGAAAGGAGTAACTCCATCTATTGCACCATATCTTTTGGTGGCAAAGGTAAGACTTGTTTGTAAATGCATGGTGATGGAAAAATAGCTTGTAGATTTAATTATAATATTTAGTAATTTGAGAACTCTAATAATTGGTTTGATTAGTTAATTATGTCAATGATTACGTTTCCACTCAAAAAGAAAAAAGGCATCTTTTATCTTTCTAACACAACCATTATATATTATATTATATACTATATATAGGTGCTCTTCTTGCCAGCAATGAGCCACTTAAATATATAACAATCTTTACTTTTTAGTAAAAATGATGCCTGCCTTAATTTATTTGAAGACTCTTAAATGCTGTCTTTAATGATATACTTCTAGTTATTATATATATAATAAAAACTTCTAAAATATACTTATAGTATATGCTTTGTTTTGCTTTCTTTATTAAATTAAAATTTATGTCTAATTAAATATTGCAACATAAAATAAAATTGAAGGAATATAAAATAGGGGAAGAAAAGGAGACCTTATCTACAACCTATTGACTTTATTCCCTAAAATGTTTTTTTTTTTTTTGCTAGTGCTTCACAGCCAGTATTGAAACTAAAACAGTTTTAATTATTTGGATACTAACAAATAAAAAACAAAAAATGGCTTTTTAAAGAAAATATAAGATCTTATATTTTGGTTATTTTCTTGATGTGAAGGTGCAATGGTTATAAATATTTATTGAATTTCAACTAGGCTATTGTTAGACATATTTAGAGAGAGGCAAATCAATGTGTTAGATTTCTCACAAAGGATGAACACAAACATAAAAGAAGATTTATTAATATGAAAAAATATGTTCAGTGAAATCTCATAAATAAGATCTGGAGAGGATAAAATATATACAAATTTTATCACTATTTCACAGAGATAGAAAAGTTATTTTCGAAAGACTCATAAAAAATATGTTCAAAAATATAAAATTACGTAATATAGCTTATAAAGATTTAATTTTCAAGTATTTTATCTAGTACTTCCTAATTCCTATTGTATCCAAAAACAAAAGAAGATTGCTCAATGGCTATTGACTTTAACCTCTGTTTGGATGGTTATTACGTATTGCATTGTATTGTACTGAATTATATTATTTTGAAAAATGTATTATTATCTATTGTTATATAACATCACACATCAATAATTTTATTTTATTTTTTTAAAAAAATATAAAATAATACGATGCAAAATAGAGCTATTAGTAAAGATAAATTAAGGAGAAAAAAAAGCTAGCCACACGATCACACCAAATTAATCACAAAGCAAGACTTTTTCGTTGTTACTAAGTGATAAATTAATGATATTATACAATAAAATTTAAAAAACAGTCAAAATATCTATTATATTTAAACTAACAATATGATATATAAAAGGAAAAGCAATACAAATTCTACTACTTTAGAAGGTAATTACTTATTGTTATGCCGAAAAATGGCTGGCTTAAAAATAAAATTGAAAATTGTTCGAAAATCGAGAATCAATCTAAACTCAATCTATTTTGAGAAAAATTAATTCTCGGAATTCAAAACGACACAGAGTCGCCACCTAATTTTACGGATAATTAGAAAACCATTAAAATATTTTAAAAGACTAATAGAAAATCCTTTAAAAT
>JAABOM020000092.1:2200637-2211527 GCA_011800125.2 Solanum clarkiae
CTTAAATTAATTAAGTATTAAATCGGATTTTCGAAATTAAAGTCACTTTCTTGAATAACAAGGACGATTTTGTCTAAAGAAGAATCTTTTAATGAAGAGCAAAAAGTTCAAACAATATTATTAAGGACCTTCACACTTTTAATATAGTATAGATAGATATAGACATACTTCACTTTTAATACATAATGCGAATTCTTTTAATAAAATATAAGTTTAATATATTTTAAGACACTTATAATACATATTTATTTATAAAAAATTACTTTTATATATAGTGTAATTCATTTATAATATATAGTGCAATTTTTTTAATCAAAATAATTGTAATATAGTTTAGTTAATTTATAATACATATATAATTCACTTTTAATGCATATTACAATTATTATAAATGATAAATATTTTTTATATATAAGATATCTAAATAATAAATAAAAATTGTGTTTAAAAACAATAAATATTTTATAAAAGGGAATCCAGAAAGCTTATTATTTCTTAGCCAAAATCAAAATCAACCTGATATAAGCCCAAAAATTCTAAAATATGTCCGGCCCATCAATTTTAAAAGAAATGGATTTTCGGCCCAAATTGATTGACAGAGGATTCAAATTCAACCACCAGCACTTTGCTTTCTTCTCCGGCGAACGGTAGTTAGAACCCTAATCTCCTGTTTGAATGATTGTCTTCTACTCCCAATTCATAAAGTAAGCTTGGAAATCATAATTCATGCTTTTGTTTGTATGTTTTCTAAAGCTAATTTTCATTTTTTAACTTCAAAATTACAGTTTGAGATTAGCTTATTTTGTAGATTATGTTGTGGATTAAATATGTCAATTCTATATCTAGAATAAGAGAATTAGCATTTACACATCAATTGGGTGTGTGATAGAATAGTGTTTTTTAAAAAAAAAATTATTTAAAGCTCCTACATTTTTGATCTCTGCTGACTCGAACTCACAATCTTAGTATTGGAATTGGAGGATATTTATTATCCGATCAATAACAGTGAGTTGAATGTTTAACTTAGCTGTTTTTGTTATGGATATTTATTTATTGGTGAAGCAATAACAGCAGCAGTTGGCTTTCACCACCTATATACCACTCTCTTCTCCGGTGAAGGGTGGTATGTTTGTAAGAACCATAGTCCTTTTTGGAATGATTTTGTACCCCCAATTCATAAAGTAAGCTTGGAAAAGTCATTTCATGTTTTTATTTGTATGTTTTCGAGTGAATTCTTATTTTTACTTGCGCTGGGTCACATTACAGTTGAGAGTAGCTTATCTTGTAGACCTTGTTATGGAAGGAGTATATCGCATATCTGAACTAGCTTCTTATATATCAACTGGGTGTGTGCCAGGATAGTGAGTTGAATGTGAACCTTAGCTGTCTCTGTTATGATATTTATTATTGGTGAAGCAATAGCAACATTGGCCAGCCTTCTCCGTCAAGAAAACTCACCAGAAAACACCCACTTTCCCTACATCTATTTTCTTGCACTTTCTTCCATCCATCTGTTGTTTTGTTTTTCTCCTTCTCCAGATTTTAATTTTAGTGTTTCTTATCATATTTGCCAAGGGTCTATCGGAAATAGTCTTTCTAACTCTGAGGTAGGGGTTAAGGGTCTATCGGAAATAGTCTTTCTAACTCTGAGGTAGGGGTTAAGTTTGAGTACACCTTACCTTCCCTGGACTCCACTTTGTGGGACTACATTGGGTATTTTGTTGTTTCTGATTGTATTTGGATTGGAGAATTTGGGAATTGGGTTTTAAAGATAGGTCTCTGATAAAACAGCATTTTCCTACTCTTCTTTTTACTGGTCGCTCTGAGGCAAAATTATAGTCAATCTCTTTTTCTTGCAAATCCAAGTTCCTTCTCCTTCATTGTCATCCACCTAACATGACAAAGTTCTCCATTTATCTCTTCAATTTTGACCTCACTTGTGGGATTACACGGTATATGTTGTTGTTGTTGTCAATCACAACAACAGCATATAGGTCAACTTTTTGTCTTCATTCAGTTCCCTTCTTTTCCAGATGTTGCATTTGTAGAAATTGCCTTTTTAATAAGAAGTTACAATAATCAATGTTTAATGTGATCATCTTACTTGCTTCGCAGGTGACAAAGAGATGAAGCTTCTATAAATTGATCTTATACATGGAGGAGAGCCATGGCATTTGCAAGCTTTAATGGCTCTCTCGAAGAGACATGAGGAGGTGTTCTGCTTTTGTTTTTCCTTATCATTGTCGAGTCTTGTCTTACCATCAATACTTTGGTTCTATGACAAAACACACATCATTCTTTTCATATTCAACTAATTCTGCAGTTGAAAAGCTTTCTTGCCATCCTTTAACTGCCGCGAGACCCTTTCCAGATTATTCGCCTAAGAAACCCTCTGTTAGAGACTCTGAAGTTGTGCAGCACGTATCGACTTCTATTAAGCAACGCTACTCTGAGCACATTCGCCGTGTTTTAAAGCCCTTTGAATCAAAAATCAAACCTGATCACATCATTTGGGTTCTCATGACCATAAAGAATGATTACAAACTGGTTATAGATTTCTTTGATTGGTGGTGTCAACGAAGGGACCCATCAATTGAGGTACATTGTATTATCATGCATATTGCTGCTGCACAAAAAGATGCAAGGACAGTACATAGGCTTATTCATGATTTTTGGGCAAGACCCAGTGTAGATGTGACAGTTTTCTTCCCCAAGTTTCTTGAAAAGTTAATATACACTTACAAGGATTGGGGTTCTAACCCATTTGTTTTCGATATTTTCTTCCAAGTGCTTGTTGAGTTAGGAAATCTAGATTATGGAAGAAAACTTTTTGACAAAATGTTGCACTATGGCTTAGTACTATCTGTCTCTTCATGTAACTTTTTCCTTTCACGTCTCTCAAATGAGATTGAGGGGCCCAAAATGATGCTAAAGGTCTATAATGAATTTTCTGAAGTGGGTGTTTATTGGAATAATGAATCTCACAATATAGTGATTCATTCTCTTTGTCGGATAGGGAAAGTTAAGGAAGCTCATAACTTACTTCTGCAAATGGAGCTGAGGGGCTGTATGCCTGATGTTGTAAGTTACAGCACTGTGATTAATGGATACTGTGCCACTGGACAGCTTGAACCAGTGATGAAGATTATCGATGAAATGCTAGTAAAAGGCTTGAAGCCAAATGCATTTACTTTTAACAGTATAATTCTTCTTTTGTCTAGGAGAGGCAAAGTGCATGATGCTGAGAAATTCCTGAGGGAGATGACTTCCCAGGGAATCACTCCAGATAATGTTGTTTACACAACTCTTATAGATGGCTTCTGCAAAACTGGGAACATAAGTGCTGCATACAGTCTGCTCAATGAGATGCAGTGTCTTAACATTACCCCTGATTTGATAACATATACTGCCCTTATTTCTGGTCTGTGTCAAACTGGAAATATTGCTGAAGCAGATAAGTTGTTGAATGATATGCTTGGCCGGGGGTTAGAACCAGATGAATTCATTTATACAACACTTATTGATGGTTATTGTAAGGCAGGGGAGATAAGGTCAGCCTTTTCTCTTCACAACAAAATGGTTCAGATGCACTTGGTGCCAAATATTGTGACTTACACTGCACTAGTAGATGGGCTCTGTAAACTAGGGGAACTTGATACAGCAAATGAACTTCTCCACGAGATGTGTGGAAAGGGTCTTGAACTGAATATCTACACATACAACTCACTTGTTAATGGTTTTTGTAAAGCTGGAGACGTAAATCAAGCGGTAAAGTTGATGGAAGATATGGAGGCTGCAGGGATCTGTCCTGACGCTTTTACTTATACTACTCTAATGGATGCTTACTGTAAATTAGGAGAGATGGGCAAGGCTCATGGACTACTACGTCAAATGTTGCTCAGAGGACTCCAACCCACAATAGTTACATTCAACGTTCTGATGAATGGCTTTTGCATGTCAGGGATGCTAGAAGAGGGTGATAAACTGCTGAAGTGGATGTTGGAGAAGCGTATAACACCAAATGCTACTACATACAATTCTCTTATGAAGCAGTATAGTGTGCTAAATAATATGCGTATGGCATCAGAAATTTATAAGGGAATGCTGGGCCAAGGAGTTGTACCAAATGCCAATACCTTTAACATATTGATTCGAGGACATTGCAAAGCTAGAAATATGAAAGAGGCTTGGTTTTTGCACAAGGAAATGATTGAGAAGAGATTCACTCCGACATTAGAGACTTATCATGCACTCATCAAAGGGTTTTTAAAGAGGAAAAAGTATTCTGAGGCCAAAGAAATGTTTGAAGAGATGAGAAGAGATGGTTTACTGGCAGATAAAGAACTTTACTCTATATTTGCGGATATGAGCTATGAACAAGGGAACTTTGATTTGGCACTTGAACTTTGTGATGAAGCAGTAGAAAAATGTCTTGCCGACAAGACTGACAACAGGAATGCATGATAGCTGTCTGACATGTTTCTGCATCCTATTGCTGGTCATATTATTGCTAATTTTGGAACTAGTGATAAAAAACCAGTTGTCTCGCTCCCCATGATGCTAATCCTTTTCGTGCCGTCAAATCAAGTTGTGTTGCACTTTTAAGTCATCAGATGATCTTTCTGAAACAGGCTAGTTTGTTATACTTGGTATTTGTGTATTTTTACTCCCTTCCATTTCTTCAAAGAACTAAAGCTGATTACAGTTATATATGCATGCTGCAATTTAGCATTTGGGTGCACTTTTGCTTCTCTGCTTTGCTTAAATTTGCACCATGCATTGCAGGGAGGTGAAAGGAGGACTGATGGATCACCTTTAGACAATCCTGCTTGAATTGGAAAGAAGCATGCAAGCTAGGTAAATATTGCAAATTCCAGTTTCCTTCTTTATAATGAAGTGGAAAACAGAATACGTTAAGACTATACTCTCATGTTTTTTTCCCATACAAACCTTTATATGAACTTGTTTGATAAGGGTCCAAAATTCAAAATGGACTTGTACATGGCTATGGTATCCTTTTATTTTGGTGGTGTGGGAGGTTCTTTGATGATGAGGGCGTAAAGACAGAAGTTCTAGGACACGGCATTATTTCAAGTTTTTAACCTATATTTGATGTTCATAGCTGCGGAAGTGCTAGTGATTGATCTAAGGTTCACCTTTCTTCGTGAATCAGGTGTTGTGGGCTTGGAGTGCTACTGCGATGAAGTATACTACAGTATACAACCAATAAATGCCAAAAAGCACCGGAGAAGTTTCGTGAGAGGTTGTTGTTTTGATATGTGGAAGTAGTGGTTCAAGGAATGCATGATTGTTTAACCTGGTTTTATCTGTTGAAAGAGGTTATATCACATCCAGTGGCTATCTCTTGAACTGTATGTATGAAATTTTCAATTAGCTCGCACAGTTTGCTATTTATGCCATAGACCTGGTTAGATCAGTTTCAGGAGAGGTAAATTGTAGATTATGCAAAAATTTTTTCCAATCACCTACTCACTGAAGTTTAGTTAATTCTTTGGCAAGGAAATTGATGAGGTAGATTTGCTGTTTATTCTTTTATTAATGTTTTTCTCTGATTAAAATGCTGAATAAATATATGATATGCTATGCTTCTGTGGTTGAAGTCTCGTGGTATTCAAAATAGCAAGGAGAATAGTTTAGCTTTCAGGGTTGATCATGGTTTTCATCTTAAGAGCTGCATTCTATCTTCTGTGACAAAATAATGTTGCTCCAACACAAACGGTAGCTTGTATATTTAGTATACTGCTGATTTCATAATCACAGTGCAATAACTACAGTATGAAGCTAGTCAAAAGCAGCAGACAGTAAAGAACAAGAACCGAGGAGAGATCTGCTTTAGTAACGTGAGCATCTGAAGGTGCAGAGGGACCTTGGCTCTCAGCAGTCCTCGCTGTCTCCATCGAGCAAGTGTATTTGCAGCGACTTGGACGGACCACTCTGTATACACCGGTGCTTGTTAAAACATAGGTATCCTTCCTGTTATCCTGTCCAAATGAGAATATGTAACCTAAAGCAGGCAATGGAGTATTGGGGACTGAGCTGCAATTGAGAGGGGAATCATGAGCACAACTGAAAGGGATGCCTCTTGCTGTAAAGTTGCCACTGTTATACGGATTTTCTTGAGCTGCCCAGAAGTTCTTAGCATATAAATCTCCATAGAGATAACTGCAAATGCGACCATTTTTCTGTCAAATTTGCTTCAATATTATATCCACAAGGGTGTTCATATTTACCTTCCATATATGCAGGGATCGGTCTTGGAGCGATAAACATAGCCACCTGATATGGCTGCAGATCCAACTTCTTTATTTATATCAGAATGTCGGTATCCTAACACTGGAAAGATGGGATCCACAGAATCATCAGCTGAAGTATTTTTAAAGCGCAAAGGACCTTCATATATGCTCCATCCATAGTTTCCCCCTTTCGTGATGAGATCAACTTCTTCATACTGATCCTGCATGATTCAAATGATTGTCAGAAACTCAACATCAAGATACCAGGTAGCATGTTATCTCTGTAGAAAAGATCTCAACAAACAAAGATGTTACAACTCTCCAACAAAAGTGATATTGTCATTGAACCTGGCCAACATCCGCACAGATGAAGTAAGAAGGCCTTTCTGAATCAAAGCTACAGCGCCAAGGGTCTCTGAGTCCAAGCGCCCAAATTTCAGGCTGCAAATCTTTGTCTTGTGAATAAGGATTATCTCGAGGAATCGAATAGTTACCCCAATGTCCAAGGTCTGATATTTCCTCTTGGCCTAATGAAAGAATCAGATTAGTGTGCAAGGCAGGGCAGTTGGCCATTTAGTTGTGTCAATTGTTGTAAAACAAACAAATCAAAGTGCTCACTTGGTATGTTATCAATATCAACCCTCATTATTTTTCCAAGCAATGACTTCTTATTTTGAGCAAAATTGAATGAATCACCCTTGCTTCCACCATCTCCCATCATAAAGTAGAGATATCCATCTTCAGGGCCAAAGAGAATCTGCCCTCCATGATTTGCTGTGAATGGAAGCCCCATTGTGAATATTCTCCTCACTTCTGATGGTTTCGCCTTCTCCGCCTACAAAATGTGTGAAATTTCAATTAAACAAGACTATAGTTCTTGCAGTGAAACCTTTATAATGGAGTGAAAACCAACCATTGATGGATTTGCTGCAGTCCCATTAGCACTGAACTCTGCAACAACAGAGTGATATTGGCATGGCCGTTTATTATCATCTGAGTTTATCTTAGAAGGATCACAATCAACCTCTGAATTACAAGCACATCTTCCAGCACAGCTAGGGGACTTAGCTTTGTCACAGTTATATGATGCAAAAAACCTGCCATTCTTGGCAAAGTTTGGATGGAAAGCCATCCCCATCATCCCATATCTTGCATCCAAATAAACCTGATCTGTCAAATCAGCAAATGGACTTGATTCATCAATCCCCATGCTTTCTCCTGAATCTTGATCTGGTATAGTTGCTAACCAAATTTTTCCAGCCTGATTGGAGAAGAATGCTCGGTTTGATCCATCAGGATGAGGTACCATGTTGAGGTAAGCCCCATCAGCAATCTTCTCAAAACACATGCCATTGGGAGGCTGTAAAGTTTCATTTTTCTTGAGTGAAACTTGTTCTCCGTTGAAACATAATGAATCTTTATCAGAGTTCCCACCAAATGCTTCGCAGAAATCGGCTTTCGATTGCCAGAAGTCTGTTAGCAAGGAGGAGTTTGAGTTTTTGGCCCCTCCTGCTTTTGTTTGCAAGGATGGTGCAAAAGGAGAATTTGTTATTGGTATGTTTTGGCAAGAATCCCAAACAGATGAACAAAAGCTGTTTGCTGATGCAGCAGTTGAATTGCAAAGGACAGGAACTGGTCTTGGCCCTGATTTTACCTTAAATAACTCTGCTGAGAACTGATCACATGTCTGAGAAAAAGGGAAATACTTTGGATTAGTTTTAAAATAGAAACTTGAAACTACTCTGATGTAAGTTGTTAAAATTCATTTCTACCTTCAAGAGTGGAGTTTGGGCAGGGTGAGGGGTATGCAGGCCTTACACCTAACTTAGCGAGGGTACAGAGGTTGTTTCGGATAGTTACATATCCAGTACAGTCTCATGAGTAGAGTTTGGACAGGTTGAGGGGTACGCAGACCTTAAACCTAGCTTAGTCGGGGTACAGAGGTAGTTTCCAACAGTTACATATCCAATTTGGGCAGGGTGAGGGGTATGCAAACCTTACAACTACCTTAACAGTTACATATCCAATTTGGGCAGGTGAGGGGTATGCAAACCTTACAACTACCTTAGTGGGGTGGTTACTGATAGACCTCGGCTAAAGGAAGTAGAAAAAATTAAAAAATGCTCAAACATCAATATCCATAAACACGAATTAGAATGAAACTAGGATACTTAGGATTAGCATTTGTATTTGAGTTGTCAAGATTCACCATATTTCTTCAAGAGTGTGACAAAAAACAAATTTAAGTTAACCCCATCAGGAAAAAACTTTCGAAATCACTCCAAAAATTCATATTCTGACAAAAGAAAAAGGAAATTAAGGTATAGATTTTTTGAGACTAAAATTTAAAATATCGATTTGGCCATGAAATTTGATCATATTTTCAAGATACGAAAAACTAAAAGATAGGAACTTAACTTAAGCTCATGAAGAAAAGAACCTTTTAAAAATACATTAAGAAGAGCTATGTGAGTGTCAGATTTGTGGATGACGCGACGTGATAGTATACTTACCGAGCATAGAATTGACTTGACAGCAGAGCTACAATTACTATCAGATATTTTCATACCCTCAAAAGTCTTGCGCAATTGCAAATCTTTGGAAAACTCACAACACACTCTTCCATTATATCCACAAAAAGCTAAACCCTTTTTTGGAATAACAGGTGCTCCTACACATAATTAACATTTCAAATTAGCAAAAATTAAAAATTTGTTTAAAAATATAAATAAAGTACTTACTCAAATTTGTGCATAAAGGAAGTGAATAAGTTGGGGAGATGATGTTATACACAAGGAGACAAATAAATGAGAAGAGCAATTTATTCATTTTGGGAAAGATGAAGCAGAGAAGACAACACCAAACATGCAACAGCAAATCTGGCTTTTACTTCAACTATTCAGACTATATATATATAAGTGAACATTTCTTTTAAAAAAAACACAAAAGTTCGAATTAAAGAATAGACTAAAAAGAAAAATAAGACAAATAAATTGAAATAAAAAGAGCATTAGTAGACTCTATGCCCTGACACATTTCAAATTTATGGTTGCTATATTGATTTCAAATCAAACTAATATATCAATAATGATTGAGTTTACGATCAAATATTTAATAGATTTTATATGTAAAATTTGTGCAAAAGGTAATAATTGAATTTATGTGAATTGATATGTTACATTATGAATGTACCCCTGTGCTCTGATAATGTAAAAGAAATGTTATGATATAAGGTTAGAGGGAAACTCAGAATTTCAGCTTTATAAGTTTAGCCTTTGCTTTTTTTTTTCTCTCTCATTAAATTTATTATATTTTTTAAATTATGAGTTAATCTATGCTGTAAAATGAAATTTTCGTAAATTTTGCATACAAAAATATACTCCGCGTAAAAAATACTAAATTCATATGAAATTCACTGTTGCAACATTACTTCCATTTCATTGTAAGTTTACCTAAAAGGTAACTATCAATAACGTTTATAACACAAGTAATTAGAAACTTGATGAATAAGGCATTTACCATATAATATAAAAATTCTTTATAATATTCATATGTAAAATAATAACATATTTAGAATTTGAAGAAGATCCTATTTATATAGTCTAAATAGAAAAACTATTAATCAAAGAATTTTAATTCAAATAAAACAGTTTAATGCATGCAATGAAGAATAAAATAATATCAAAAACAAATATGTTATTTATATTTATATAAGTTTATCCACAAAATATAATTAAATGATTTTTCCAAAAGATGTTTGAATTTTGTGATGCTCTTTAAGGTATTATTGAATAATGTGAACCAGAATTGGTTAGAAATTGGAAGGCCAATTATAATTCCAAAGACTTTTAATTTTGACTTTTACACACTAATAAATCTCAGTGGATAAGTAGTGGTTGAAAAGGCCAGTAATGATAAAGGACAAAAATATTAAATATTTTATTACAAACCCATAAAATAAGTTGGAATTTATATATATATATTTTCTACTTTTTAAAAGTTGGATTTGAATGTTACACTGATATTATTGTCTCGCAGGTGACTACATTTATTGCTTTCCACTTGTTGCCTACACTTTAAAAGGTTGTGATATAAAATATTAAAAATCAAAGTATTTAATAAAATATATACAAAATTATTATATTAAAAGGTTGATTCACGGTATGGATTGAATTATAAGGGTTTGTTTGATTGAGGAGCCAATTATTTTAGGGATTTTAAAATTGTTATTTTATTTTTAAATATAAGATAAAAGTAATATTATTATTTCGTGATTACTAATTTTAAGATAAGTTATTCTATAATATTAGTCCTAAAAATAATTTCAAGATTAGTCATATATTATCCTACATACCAAATGAGTCTTAAAAGCTTATCTTTAGTGTCTTATTCATCTTATGTGATACTCTTTTTTTTTTTAGTTAGTTTTTTAAAAAATTAAATTTTTATAATTAGAAATAATTAGTTTAAATTTTTATTTTATTATTAGTGAAATGATTTTATAATAATATAAATATCTAAAGTTAATTTTAGATCACAAATTTTAAAATTTTTTCTTTTTTTTATTAAATATCGTGCAAATCAAAAAATGTCAAAATAAATTAGACCGGAGGAAGTACTACAAGATGGAAAATCT
>JAABOM020000092.1:2224025-2239589 GCA_011800125.2 Solanum clarkiae
TGATTTTGAGATATATGAATTTGTATGGGCATCTTGCACATTTTATTTTCATGAACATGATTATTGTGCATTTACTATGTGTTTGCTGGATGATCCAAGAAAAAAAATGCAAAGCCGAAAGGAAATGATTTCGGCTAGTGAAAAAGAATGAGAATTAAAGAGGATGTACTATGATTCGAGGGTCGTGTCGCACACCGCGACGAATATTATGGTTCGAAGGTCGTGTCGCACGCTGCGACAGATGCATGGACTAGAAGTCTCCCATGGATCCCAAACTGTGAGACAGTGGGTGTGTATCACTAGGACAGACATGCATCATTTTATTTGATATTGCATTGCATTGTATTATATTACACCTCATTATCATTTATAAACATGTGAGTGCTTTTTGTGAAACTTATGATAGATGCACTTGATCCCTGGTATTGTTGATATATAATAGTTGGTGTGATTATTGAGTTATATGCTATGTACATTGTGAACTGTTAGGCTGGGCTGATTTTATGCAGGTTGTAGTTGTGGGGGTTTGGTTGGAGTGTTGGGGGTACCTGTATTCTATATTACTTAATTTTGTGTTTAGTAGTTCACTTGCCGAGTACCGTGTGTTTGGTACTCACCCCTTGCTACATTTTGTAAGATGCGAGCCCGATCCCTCTGGTCAGACTTTTCTCATTACAGGATCGACATTCTGGATTATTCTTAAGGTAGTTGTTTATGACTTCAGCAGACCTTCAAGGTATCAATTATTATGTTATGTTCTATTTGAGAACTAGACATTTGAAACATGTATTTTATTCGAGAATTCTATATTTAGAGGCTTATACATGTGATACCAGTCCTTGGGATAGTTGTAGTTTGGTATTCATATGATTAACTGTTGTATTAGTCTATTCATCTTCCGCAATTATTGTTATGTTTGGATTAGTAAGTGTTAGGTTGACTTGCCTTAATGGGTTTGGTGAGTGCCATCACGCCTGAATTTCGGATCGTGACAACAACTTGCTTTGGATTTTGGTGATATATATGATTTATGTCGTTTGTAGCACAATTACATAATGTTTTTAGTGCTATCATATTTTCATATAACATTGAATTTGGTACACTTAGGTAAGAAAATTTACAAGGATAACTTCAATTGTAAATACTATTTATTCATATAAATAATTCACATCAACTAATTTTTTAATAGTTTAATCCTATGTTTAATGTACATAATCTTCTTCTTATGCTAAAGCTTACTATTAAAAAATATAAAGATGTAGTCTCCCTTTCTCTATTTATATTTAGATTATAATATTAAATATTATCACTATAGAAATAATATTTACAACATTTGAGAGAAAGAAATTTCATTTACCACTAAATAAGAGACAAAGTTATTAAAATTTTAAGGTACTTAAATCCCACAAAATACAATATATACGTATATATTTATGGTGCTTAAATCTCATATGTATATGATAAGTGTATGTAAATATATCAAATTATTATTAACTTAATATTTTTTATATAAGAAATAATATGATGATTGAATATTAGTGAATATTATTAATTCACTATAAACTAATATGTTTAACAAATAAAAAATCATAATCATAATTTGATAATATCCGCGCATCGTATGGGGCACTATACTAGTTTAAACTTAAAAAATAAAAGAGAAGAAACTTAGTTGTTTATGACATGTATCATAATTTTTTTAGTCATAATTAAATTAGTCAAAAGTAATTAAGACACAACAAAAAAATATACAAATCAAAGACACGTGTAAGGGGTGGGAAGATAATATTTTTAAAGTAATTTTAGTAATAATAATAAAGTATTTAAATAATACATATATTACTGTTGATAAATTTTAAATTGAAGAGGTGTAAATAAGAGAATAATTTTTTAAAAAAAATCATGAGTAAACAAAACAAATACATCTTTTTTTTTACTACTAAGAAGAGCTTTTGATTATATTTAATAAAGTGATAATAAAAATCAATATCGACAATCTTATAATTTTAAATAGTGAATAATGTAATAAAGAAAATTTAAAACATGGAAACTATTGGATAATTATATAATTAGTTGTGTCTAAATGATTAAGGGAGATAGAAGAAGCATCCGGGATCATAGTTGAATTTTTATAGGACAATCTGATTTAACATGACAACAAAATTTTAAAAGATTTAAAATAATACTTTAATATTGTTCGTGCATTGGACTGATACATATTTTTTAAGAAAAACATACCTATGTCACATACACATCATTATCAATTATAAGTTTAGTGAAAAATTTCGTGCATTGAAAGGGTTCAACGTATTTTTTTTTAAAATTATGTAACACAAATAAAATTTTGAAGAGTTAATAAATTTTGATATAATTTTTAGATATTTTAAGTTGTTAATTACTTGATTTATTAGTATGTTTTATATAGTTTTCAATTAATACATATTATTCCCTTCATCTCAATTTATGTGGACTTAATAGAAATTTCGAGAATCAATTGAACTTTTTATATGTCTTTTAAAATATTTGAAATTGTTAATTATTGTGATTTATGATACTTTTTACATCATTTTAAATAATATATCCTTTTGTTTTAATTTATGTGACACTAGAATTTCGAAAGCTAATTAAAATTTAATATGATTTTTAGATATTTTAAATTGCCAATTATTGTGATTTATGATTTTTTTATGTAATTTTAAAATAATATACGTTACTTTCTTTGTCCCAATTTATATGGCAACAATTTTAAAACTTTTTAACTTTATAATCTTATCACTTTTATGTTATCTTCAAATAATATATGTTATTCATCTATCTGTATTATGCGGCATCGCCTCAAGAGTCAACCGAACTTTTTATATGTCTTTTAAATATTTTTAATTGTTAATTATTGCGATGTATAGTACTTTTTTACATAATCTTGAAATAACATATATTACTCCATTTGTATCAATATATGTAGCACAAATAAACTTCACGAGTCATTCAAATATTGTTAATTATTGAGATTTACAATATTTTTTTACATAGTATCAAATTAAATAATACTCCCCCCATCCATCTTTACTCGTCCCTTATACTATTTTGGAATGTCTAACAATACTTGTCCACTTTACAAAATCAAGAGACAATTTTACACTTAGTTGCTAATTTACCCATATCATTAATTACAGTCACTTCTCTATTACATTTTTCAAGACATTGTATTTATTATATTCAAAAGGATAATTTGATAAAATTAGTCCATCATTTATTACTTATTAATCTCGTGTCAAGTCAATAAGGGACAAGTAAAGATAGACAGAGATAGTACATGTTATTCCTTTTGTCACATTCTATGTGACACTAATAAATTAATTTCAACAATTAAGCGATTTCTTTTATATAATTTTTAAAATATTTTAAATTTGTCAATTATCATGATTTACAATAGTATTTTTAATGCATTTTTTAAATCATAAAAAATTAAAAATAAGACAAACAAATTAAAACGTGAGAACCACAAAAAAATCACAGATATATCTTCAAACTATTTAAGCAAGCATGTCAACATGTTACCTACTTGAGCAACTTAACATTGTCACTTATATATTAGTAATAGATAATTTTAAAATTTTAATTACTCCTTTTCGTTTTTAAAAGAATAGCTTGATTTGACACAAAATTTAAAAAATAAGGAAAATTTTTTAATCTAGTGATTCTAAATTAAAATTATATTAAATGTATGAAGTTGTCTTTTAATCTCGTAGCACCATGTGAAAAGTTAACATTAAAATTTTACCAAAAAAAATTATTATTTTTTTAAATAGATTAAAAAAGAAAAAGATTGTCATTTGTATAACTTAATAAGATCAAAATTGCCTACCAAATACATTTTCTAATACTTTTCACCATCAATATTTTTCTCTTATATATATAAGAAGCTATCCCTCAACAAACTAAAACCGAAAAGCTAAAATTATCCATCCAAATCAAGAAGCATACCAAAATCTTTTTGGATAATACTCCTTTCTCGTCGCTGTCCCTAAAGCAAAAACTCCTTTTATCTCTCTATACAACTCCCCAAAAGCAACAAGAACAACACCACACCATTTTCACTCATCAATTGCAGACACCAAGGTTGAGAAAATGGAAGAATTTAAACTAGACAAATGGGGTTATCAAGTTAAAACCAGTTCTGATTCTTGTATATCTGCCATCAATTCTTATTATGATCAGGTACTCTTTTCATTTTCTTGATTTTTATCAGTGTTGAGTGAAAAAGATTAGATTTTTATTGGCATTGGGCTAATGTGAACTTTGATTCTTGAAATTTTGGTTAGGTACTTGGCTATGGAAGAGAGAGGTCAGTTATATTGGAAGCTCCTAAACAAGACCCAACTTGTGTTTTGGCTAATATTTTGGCTGCTCATTATCTTTGTTCTGCTGATTCTTCTCGTGCTATGCCTCTTCTTGAAGCTGCCAAGTCTTGTCTTGTACAAATTTTGCAACTTTTTTTGGTTTTCTTTTTGTATTTGGGAGTTTGGTTTACTTATGTCTTGTTAATTTCTTTGTTTAGGAACAAGCTAGTTTGTATGAGAAAATGGTTTTTGAGGCAATCAGTTATTTGATTTTACCTAATAGAGATGATGATGTGGCTGTTGAACTACACTTGAAGGTGGGTTCTTTTATTAGCTATTTGTTTGAAGTGTTTATCTTTTTAGATAAATTTGGTTACTTTTAGTCATTTCTGCTGATATGGATTTATGGGGTATTTTGTTTTTGATCTTATTATGGATAGTTGTAATAGTTTCAATTAGCTAGTAAAAGGGAAGGCCTGGTGCACTAAGCTCTCACCGTGCACGGGGTTTGGTGAAGGCCAGACCTCAAGGGTCTATTGTATTGTATGCAACCTTACCCTACATTACTGGAAGAGATTGTTCCCATGGCTGGAACTCGTGACCTAATTTCGATTAGCTAGTGTGCTCAATAAATCATACTGTGTCAAAGTTTCTCCTTAATATTCTATTTTTCAGAACCATATTATTGTACATTCTTCTGTGTTATTTTCTTTCGACAACTCCAATAATTATTCGAATCCCAATTCATTTTCATCAAATACTAGTTGATCTGTTATTTAGCTATCTTTCGAGAATTCAAAGTTGGTCTTCATAGATCAGAAAATATCCTGTCAAGGAGTATCTGATTTTGTTGGTTTTTGGCGTATAATTACCAAAAACCTGTTACTTTAAAACCATAAGGATGTTGTACGATGGACTAGTCAAAAAGAAAAGGACGAATAGTAGGCAGTGTCAATTCTTGTCATGTATCTATTTTAGTATCTTTATGAGTTTCCCTTGAGGGTTTCCAGTAAATAGCCTCTCTACTTCTATGAGGTAGTGGTAAGGTCTGCGTACATTCTATCTTCCCCGGACTCCACTTGTGGGATTCCACTGGGCATATTGTTGTTGTTGTTATATGAGTTTCCCTTGATGATCTCAGCATATATTTTTTTGACTAATATATGCATTACCTATTTGCAGCTGCTTAAGGATTTCCCAAGAGATCTGGTCACCCTAAAGCGAGCTCAAGTGCTTTGTTTCTACATGGGTCGCCCTGATTTGTCTCTGAAACTTGTTGAACAGGTTCATACCGAATTGACTGAATATTTCCTTGACTTCTTCCTCTCCAAGACAACTTAAGAAACAAAAACAATAAAATAAATATGTAATAACTTGTATCAGACATAATATATGGAGGTTTAATATCCATAATAGGAGTGACTAATGCAGTCGTTTCTTTAAAAATGAGTTTAGGTCCCTTTCATGCAATTCTTTCTAGTTAAGCTTCTTGATTTTGTCCTACAGGTTCTACCAGTAAATAAACACGAAAGTTACATCTATGGCATGCTTGCATTTGCCTTATTAGAGCTTGGTCGATATGCGGATGCAGAAGAAGCTGCAAAGAAAGGCTTTGAGATTGATAGTGAAGATGCCTGGACACACCATGCTGTGAGTTACTCCTGTTTGCAAGTTGCTCTTTCTTTTCTAGCTGATACAAGCACATTTGCGGTATTATATATGCTTGAGTTTACTCCTCTAAACTTATTAACTATAACTACTTCTATGGCTGAATACTAAACTAGTTGGATTGGCTAAAGAAATCCTCTAAATTCATCCATTAAATAGCTTGTTTATCCCTATATTTCCATATAAGTATCTACCAAACTAAAAAAGTGGTTATGAAGGTTGCTGGCAAGCACCAGACCAAGCTAGTGAAAATCCTCTGCACAGAGTAAACCTTGTAATTGTACAATTAACCTCTATCCCAACTAGTGAAATATCTGTTGCACATAGCACATTTTTTATTGCTAATACACTTATCATAATACTGCAGATAGTTAACAAAAATCCCATTTTGTACTTCCAATTTTCAAATTCTTATCCTGTATGGCAGGGTATCTCTCATCCAATCATTTGTTGTCAATCCAGCTAGTTAACCTTATGGACATAATTTTTATTTGAAAGAATAGTTGTTGATTTTAAGTGTAGTTTGTATCATTTTGTTGCCGGAGGAAATGCATTTTATTCATTCACTGATATTCTAGTATGCTGTTTTTTGCTTATTTTATCATATTTTATCACAATCTCCTTGCAGCTCTGTCATGTTTATCAGTATGAGTGTCGTTTTAAAGAAGCAGTACAATTTATGGAGGAATGCTCAAGAACCTGGAATTCTTTGTCATCTTTTATGTATGCACAGAATCTGATAAAAGCACTCCTAGTTCGGTTCTTCTGAATATAATATTTTTAAAAGCTAACCATTAGGATATTGCAGGTATACACACAATTGGTGGCACGTTGCGCTTTGTTATATGGAAGGTCATTCGCCCTTGGAAAAAGTAAGAGATGTTTATGATCAAAACATCTGGAAAGAGTTGGAAAGAATTGATGCCAGTCCAGCCGAAGTAAGTTAGTTGTTTGTAGTCAAAGAACTTTTTAGTTCTTCCAATATGCAGAGAATTACATTATTCTTGGCATGCAGGTGTACTTGAATGCTGTTGGTTTGTTACTCCGAGTATATGTACGAGGTGGGATTGATGTATTTGGGGACCGTTTGAAGATCCTTGCTGATTGTCTGACAGATAAAGTGAGTTCAGGTGCAGAAGCATGTTAATTTCTCTTTTTAGGTTATAGGGTAATTGCGTGCATAATCACTTAAGTTGGGATATATAGGTCTTTCCAACTTGTGAAATGTGGAAAATCGGCTAACAAGCTAGTTCTTTTGGCTAATCATCAAAGACTTCATGAAGATATATGGAGCAAATATGATGCACTTGTCCTCATTATGAAATCGATGTTGATGATTAAAGTTACTTAACAATACATGTTTTTAGAAAGCTCCTCCCTAACCCCTTACTAAATATAAAACTGACGAAGAAAAACATCAATCAGTTGAGAAAATGGATAAATGATGTGAATCAGATTTCATTCTTTCAGTGTCATTTGCTTTCTCATGAATCATTTCCTTTCAGATTAATGTTATTGATACTTTGGATTGGAACCATAAATTTGATCTGCATTATGATGAACTTCCATTTAGCGTTTGCATTGTGCAGTAATCTTCCCTTTCTGTCAATACAATGTAGTATGAACTAAGTATTCTGTGTCTTTGTGCTGCCACTTCTATATTAGGATTTCTGGTATCTTGAATGGCACCTAGATGTGTTGGTGTTATGGGCTTTATCCTGTACAGGTGAAGTTTCTAAAGCAGAAGAGCTACTCGAGGGTTTAAAATCCAGGTCAGGATGGATTCAGCACTCTTTTGAAATTCATAAATCATGCTGTGTCCAACCACTTACTCTGAGAATTTTGTGCTTTTCCTGTAGAATTTCTACCATGACCAAGAAAAAACGAGAATATATGCAGAGAGCTGTGCTGGTTTGCCCCCTCCCCCTTTTTTTTCCCTATTTACTACATTCTGCATAACTTCTTGGAGAAAATGTACTCACACTTCACAGTTTCTTTCCTCTTTCAATAGCAAAAGATTCTTTTATTTATCTTTTCAATAAAAGATTTTCCTAATGTGTTCTACTGTTTTTATGAGTTAGGCTTTTACTGGACTGATTTTATACAGTTTAGATCCAGAGGTTTATTCTGCTCCTACTTTAGAATTTTGATGAGGATCATGGTTTCTGGGGGAGATGAAAATACATTACTGTTTAAAGTTACTCCCCCCGTTTCAGTTTATTTATCTAGTTTTGACTTAACACGGAATTTACGGAAGTAAAGAAGACTTTTGAGTCTTGTGATCTTAAACTAAAAATACGCTGAAGGTACCAAAATGTCCTTAATCGTGTGGTTTTACATGTCATATGGAAAGTTAGAATTAAAGAATTCACAAAAAAGGAAAAATGTTTTTTTAAAACGGGCTAAAAAGGAAAGTAAGACAAATAAATTTTAACAGAGGGAGTGTTGATTATAGCATTGCTTAAGATCCTCATGTCTATCACATCTTTGAAAACATTGATGCATCTAATAGTGAACGCTTGATATTGGATATATACAAACTGTTTCTTTCAATTTTTAACTTTTTAATTCTTTCCTTATATTGTATTTTAGCTTGCAGAAGCCCTATTTGAATTTGGTAAGGGTGAAAATGAACGGTCGTTGGAATTGCTCGGACAAACATTTGATGCCATTGACTACAAGGTAGTTTGAACATGACAAGGGGGACGTCTGTAGTTTATTTAGCATTATTTCTATTTTTTGTTTCATGAATGATTAGCAAAATACTACTTTGTGCAGATTATTGGAGCGTCAGACGAACAGCTTGACGTTTTTAATGAAGTTTGGATCACTATGTTGCTAAACAGTGGTCAGGCTACAAAAGGTAGATCCTTTCCCTTCAAATATGAGCTTCTAATTTGAACGAGATAAAAATTAAAAGTTTCCAGGGCGTGTGGGGTGGGGTGGGTGGTTATCATTCCTGTAAAATGGAGTATGGCCTCTTTGATAACAATCATAACATACCTAGTGTAATCCCACAAGTGGGGTCTAGGTAGGGTAGGATGTACACAGATCTTACTCCTGCCTATGTGGAGTAGGGAGGTGTTTCTAATAGACCATCGACTCAAAAGAGGAACATCCAAAGCAGGATTGCAAGAAAAAAGTATGGCCTCTTTGATAAGAAAGGAAGTTTGATCCTAGGATCTCTCTGCTACCGTTTGAACCTCTCACCTTCTGGTATACACGTCTTTTTGTCTACTCTTAAAACTGTTTAGTCACTTATCCTTAAGTTGCTGTTTTGGAACTTGCAGCTATTGAGGCCATAGAGAAGCAGCTAAAGAAGAGGGAAGGAACCCCGTTCTTGTGGCGCCTCCTGGTATGTCTTGGCTCTCTGCTCCATAATTTTGGCTTCTAAGCTAAATAGATTGTTCAGGAGTAACTGCCCTTTTCACTGCCATCTCTTAGGCTTAGCAGTCCTCATCCAGGTGTTTCAATGGCCTCACATAAGCCTTTAATCTTTTCTGGCATTCATCCATAAATCAAATCGATAATGTACCGTTAAAAACACAGTACGTACCTTGTGGATTGGCCATTCCACTATGAATAACTGTTTACCTTAGAGTTTATTATCACCAAGTCTGCAGTAAATTTTCAGTGTTTTATGTATTGATATGGAAGTAAAATGGAGAAAATGTACCAATAAATGGCATTCTTTAAGGTTTCTAATTAAAGGTTCAATTTTGATGCTATCAAGTTGCTTGTTCTGTATATTCATCAGATAAGTCAATCTACAAATACAATCAAGGATGTTTTGATGCCTACAAAGTAATCTCACAAGTCATCACTCTGTAAAATGTCCTATGGATGATCAGAAGAACGTATAAGTTGCAATGTGCGAGAACCAAAATATGGTACAAAAGTTGCACAGACGTAAAAAAGATAGGGGTCATTTAGCAAGTACTTAAGTT
This sequence comes from Solanum clarkiae, assembly GCA_011800125.2. Taxonomy (NCBI): domain Eukaryota; kingdom Viridiplantae; phylum Streptophyta; class Magnoliopsida; order Solanales; family Solanaceae; genus Solanum; species Solanum clarkiae. The sequence goes on from JAABOM020000092.1 coordinate 2,233,981, forward strand.
TTTGAAGGTTTCCTAAGGAAGTCTTGCAGTGTTTGAAATGAAATTAGATGGGGCTATAGCTGCACATGCTCTTAAATTCAAGATGGACGAGCAATTTCCTTTGAAGGACAATTGTATTTAAACTCCAACTTGAGATGGTGAAAGGTCTGGGTTAGAGTTCTAATTACATATTAAGGACCAAAAATAATTCATGAATGGAGGCACATGCACAATTGCACGGTATAGAATGAGAAGCTTTTTCTGTTCTCTTATTAGTTGATTTATTATGTATCGGATCCCATTCACCCTAAGGCGAGAATTAATGATTGGCTGTATCTACTAAAGTTTTGAATTTGTTCACAATAATCAAATTATATCTAGCCTCGTCTCCACATTTCTAGTCATTTCTCGGCCAATCCTTGTTGATCTTTCTCTCCTCTTTCTCGATGAACCAATTTTTTCATGCCTTGATTTGTCCTCCACGACAAGGAACTGGATTAAATTTGTATAGTTATTGCTTATTGGTGCAGGAAAAAGGTTATTCAATGTCAAGAAAGCAAGAAGCTATAGATGCAGGCAAAAAAGCTCAGGCATTGGAAGCTGCATACTTCAACTAGTCTTTGGCAATCCAAAATAAATAGTTCCCCACCTCTTAAAGTTAGCGATTTTCATTTCTTGTATTCCTCTTTCTCTTCTACTAGAATCTGTAGTACTACAATATATGAAGTTTTCTCCATGTTGTGTATTTTATAAGCAGTGTCACCCTGAGCCAATTCTGTTGTTGGCGGCCGGAGACACTTGTAGGTGAACTAGACGAAAACTCGGAAATCTTATATAATATCTTTCTCATAACAGTGGTGTTCAAGTCAGATTGTTGACTGTTGTGTGTTCGTTCATATTACATTGCTCACTTCAACTATTTTACCGAGTACCCGACATTTTTTACCAGCACAAATACATAGTGTTACATCAATGGAGTGCTATTTTTTATTTGAAAATGAAATGGCACATGGTATTACAGTTCTGATTCTGAGGGGACCTTAACTTATGGACAAGTAGATGTGCCATCTTGTTGGCCAATAATATTTGTACAATCCAACTCATGAGATGACCTTTGCATTATTCTTGTATTCTTTTCCCAAAATTACTTGCTAAAAAGTCAAATTCATCCATGTGGATGTTTCCCAAATAGATATTCAAAACTTAGATGACTCCAATTTTTTGTTGAAAAGGACATGAAAATAGTGTCACTAATGTAGTGACTAGTTTGTTTTGATAAGCACATGCATCCATAACTTTTCATAGTTTCCATCAAATCTAACAAAAAATATTTAAACTAAAAGACTGTTAATTGCTGGAAGGAAGTCTTGGAGTAGCTGATAAATTGTTGCTATGTGATTAGGAGATCACAGGTTCAAGCCTTGAAAACAATCTCTAAAAAAAATACAAGGTAAAGTTGCATACAATAGACCCTTGTGATCAGGCCTTTCCTTGGACCCGGCATATAACAAGAGCTTTAGTGCACCGGGCTTACCTCTTTTTAAGGGACTATTTTCAAACCTACCATCATATATAAGGAACCATTTTTTTCATTTTCTCTCAACTAGAATCAACATAGCATATGTTGAATGCACAGGATTAGTAATCAAAATTACAAGTTCTTGTTTAAGCATTGAGTTTTGAGTAATTACATCTTCAATTATCATCACAGCCAAGTGAAGAAACAAAAAGTAAATTCACGGGGGGTTGTGTATGTAAGAAACAAACAGTAAAAAAGTGGATCTATTAACATTCCATTTTACCACAATCAAACAAATACTTCAGCTGACATCTTTTCAGTCCCAAAGTTCTCCCACCCACCCCACACACGTACAATATACATTTACACTTAAGTCTTACACTTTCTCAAATAATTGCACAGCTGATTATTCAATCAGCTACCTCCCATCAGCACATTTATCTTACAAACGCCAACTACATCTATAATCAATGTAGATATCGATTAACACTGTTTACCAAATCAGCGACTAATTAGTCGATTAGACCTATGCCATCAGGAACCACCATGTTACTAGAATTTGATGTCCTCAAGATACCACCACCACCACCACTTCCAACTCCCCTCGCCCTGCCCCTTATCCTTCTCAATTCTGCCACCACATCCCTTGAATCAGGCCGATCATCCTTATCAGCCGCTACACAACGGAATGCAAGCTCCGCAACAGCGCCAACGCCTTCCATTGCTTCTCCATCCACCACCAAAAAAGGGTCCACAACTTGCTGCAACAACCCCATTTGAATTCTTGAAACTACCATATCAGCCAATGCCATTTCCCTCTTCTCCCTCTTTTGGTCTACAGCTTTCATCCCTGTTATTAGTTCCAACAACACAACACCAAAGCTATATATATCACTTTTCTCATTCAATCTAAAGGACTTGTGATAATCAGGATCTAAATAACCAGGAGTCCCTTGTGGACCTGTCCAAACATCACCAGTAGAATCACCAGATGCCACTGTTGTATCTGTACATACTAAGAGTCTTGAAAGCCCAAAATCACCAACTTTTACCCTCATATCTTTTTCTACAAAAATGTTGGTTGAAGTAATATCTCTATGAACTATAGGTGGAACAACAGAAAAATGCAAGTACTCAATTGCCATTGCAATTTGTAGTGCTATATCAACTCTTAAACTCCAAGTTAAAGAACCTTTTTTGTACAAATTCTTGTTCCCATGAAGATGGTCAGCAAGAGTACCATTTGGGACATAGTCATAAACCAAAAGAAGCCCTCTTGGATCACTACAATAGCCATGAAGCTTGACTAGATTTGGGTGGTTGATTGATGACAAAATCAAGATTTCATTGCAGAATGACTTTGTTGAAAAGGCTTTGGTTCCAGTAGGAGAGTGCTTATGCAAATGCTTTACTGCAACAAGTCTACCATCATCAAGATTCCCTAAATACACAGAACCAAATCCTCCATTCCCAAGTTTCCTCTTATGGTCAAAGTGATTTGTGGAGGTTTCAAGTTCCTCATAGGAAAATACTGGTGGAAGTAAACTAGCTGAACGATGTCTTCTAAGGTAAATGATTGTAGGATCTTCTTCTGAACCTTCCCCATTACCTCTTGAACGAAAAATTAAAGATCCAACAGAGAAAACAACCAGAAAACACACAAATAGAAAGACCATTGAAAACATAACTACACGGTTCGCACTTTTTTGTCTAATCAAAGGAGGTGAGTACCTAACTTGTGATGATGGAAAACATAAAAATGGTTTCTTGGGGTGAGAAGAGTTGTATCCACAAACACCACTGCTAGCTCTACAAGTCCTACAGCTTGAAAAATATGAATCTTGTTCTTCATCCCACTCAACATCGATCCCCATTTTCAAGAAATCATCAAGAAATCCAAGAATGTCACTTTGGCATCTTTCATCAGGCTCAAAATGGTGTCTCAATCCACATTCTTGAAGAAGGTGAAGTGGGTTCTTGATAAGCTTACACTGCCAAGGACAGTGTCTGCATTTTGGGAGATTTGGGGTTGGACAAGGCCTAAGAGCAGAAAGCCTAGAACAAGATGAATCAGAGACCTTAAACGGTGAACCAGAAAGTGAAATGGATCTGTTGTGCAAAGAACAGTTCTTGAAATCAGTAGATTCTGAGTTGATTTCATTTTGTGAAAGTGAAGCAGGAGAAAGAAGAAGAGTTGAAGAAGAAGGCTCATAGTGAAGCAAAGAGAAAGACAAGTTATTGATTGAAATAACAGCATGTTTAGGTGAACATTGTATTTGAAAAGAAGGATGACCACAACCAGGAGATGAAGAAAAAGGAAAAGGAGGAGAAGAAGTAAAAGGTGGACATGATATTCCAGGTTTCAAACATCTATGAACTGCTGCTGCTGCTGCTGACTCAAGAATGAAAACCAAGAACACAAAGATAGGGAAAAAAGGTAAAAATGGCATGATTATGATTAACTAACTCCTAGTTACTGAAGTCATTCAAAAGCAGAATCCAACAAAGAAGAAGAAAAATTGAATCTTTAGGGAGAAACAAAAAAGAGAAAGATTGAATCTTTGATTTGGGGTTAAAGGAAAAATGGTAAAAATGACAAGATTATGATGAACCAACTAGTTACTGAAGTCATTCAGAAGCACAATACATAACACAGAACAAGAAAGATTGAATCTTTGATTTGGGGTTAAAGCAAAATTGGTAAAAATGACAAGATTATGATGAACCCCTCCTACTAGTTACTGAAGTCATTCAAAAGCAGAATACATAACACAGAACAAGAAAGATTGAATCTTTAGGGAGAAACAAAAAAGAGAAATCTTGAATCTTGATTTGGGGTTCAGATTCTTCAACTTATAACTTATCACACTGCCTTGAATGTTGGAATCTTTTTTCTTTGGAGTAAAGAAGTGGGAGTTTGGGAGTGTGGGGGTCTCGAGGAAGAAAGAAAAGAGGAGAGGCCACGTGAACACAATAGAGAAGAAGACAAAACAAAGAAAAATGATGAATTCTTTAGTCATTTAATTTGGTTAGATTTTTCAAAAGAGAGAGATCTTGGAGGAAATTTTGTTTGCCATTCTTTTTTAAGGTAAATGGTCAATTTTTTTAAAGGTGAATCTTTTAGTTGAATGATTAAATTTTTACTTTATATGTTTGGTATGTTGTTATTTGGTTTTGATTTGTAGAAAGTTACACATTTTAATGAGAATATTGTTAGATGAATTAAGATTTTTAATTTTGTGTACAATGTCTTAAAGTCTTAAAAGTCGAAACTAAAAATTCAAAATATTCAAGCTAATTAATTCATAGCTCAACTCAAAAAATTATGAGTGGAGGAGTCGAATGATGTGCCCAACGCTACTAATTGAGTGTCAATCCCTAGTTTTGTATTCGATGAAAGTTGTATGTATGGCTTGAAGAGAGCTCTTTTGTATCTTTCGAGATTAAAAAAAAGTCAAATCGAATATGAGCTTAATTCAGATTGAATATAAATTGTAATTTTTCAATCCAAAAATCAAATTTCATATTTAATTTGAGTTAAAAGCCCATTCCTAATTCAGACTTAAATTAAATTTTTGCTTATGAATATAATGGTATAAGTCTATAGCATCTAAAAAAGTTATTTTTCTTATTCAAGTGGATTATATATAATCATCAAAATGAACGAATGTTTGGATTATTCATGCCTTGGGTATTAATTGACTCAATATATGGCAAAGTAGACCATTAGAATTACTAATATTGAATTTAATTATTTCGAAATGTAACTTTAGATGTCTCACTAAAAAAATAAAAGAAAAAGTATTAAGTGAAAATTAATCCTGGTTATTCTGTTAAACTAATTTACATTCATTCAATTACAACATTTAGCTTTTCTATAGTAAATAACACAATAGTAAATTAATTTAAAACAATATGTACCTAAAATATCTAATTAGCAAAACTATCATGTGTTCCATATAATACTTTCCTTTAACAATGTTAGATTTTATGTGAAAACATAAAAGTCAATCCGATATTATTTGCTCTATCCTAATTTATGTACTATTTATTTAAAGATCAGATAATTTAAATTTGAAAAATTTATTTATGAAATTTTTAAAAATTTTAA
>JAABOM020000092.1:2239689-2257373 GCA_011800125.2 Solanum clarkiae
AAAAAATGTATATTTACAAAAAAAAAAATCAAATATTAAAAACTTTAATTTTACAAAAACTTTAAATATTCAAAGCTTTAATTTTACAAAAAATTCAAATTTTAAAAATTTTAATTTTTTTAAAAATATTTAAATTCATTATTTATCAAAAAAAGGCAAAAAAAATGTAAAAGAAAATGGAGAGGAAAATGCTAAAAAGAAGAAGAAAGTGTGTGTTAATTTGAAAATAAATAGTATATATATAAAGAAATATAGTAGAGGTAAAAGGGTCAAATTACCCTTTTTTACTGTTGCAACGTTCAAAAATGTCCCACCCACGCGCCTCATTTGCGTGTTTAACACGCGCAGTGCCATGCCAGCGACCAGTGTCTAATTGTTCAGGAATTGGCAAGTTGGAGTGTCTATTTGTGCAAGTTGAAAGTTTGAGTTCCAACTTACAATTTCGCTCCAAGTTTATGATCAAAATTTGGGTATTGCGCCTTTACAAAAATTACACAACTTATGTTTACATAATTTTATATAATCCCTATTTTTTTAAAAAATTACAAAAATCATTTAAATGATACAAAACTGCAACACTTATTGATACAAATTACAATCCATACTTCTCCATGTATCATAATTAAAATCTCTTAATACTCCTACCTTTTCGACATGTATCACTGGTTTCATTTTTTTGTATAAAAAAAAAGAATTTTTAGTAATTTTGGAAAAAGTTGGTATTAGTTGGAAATAGCTCCAAAAAATATGGAATTTGTGTAAAATTACCTAAAATTAAGATACTTAAAACATTCTCTTATTGAGATGACTTGAGTATCAAACCTCACTTTCATATTTGTATGTGAAACATCATTGAACTTGCAATGAAAGTATTCTGTTTTAAACCCTTAGACTTCAAGATTTGTCTCTAACCTCTTGCCTTGCATAAATTCTATTGCGAGTCTTATCCATCATAATTATATCATTTACAAGTAACATACACTATAAAATCTCACTGTAAATTTGTCGCATTAATTCATCCATTGCGATGACAAATTGAAGAGAAACATTAACAACTGATTCCTAATTGGTTCAAATCCATCACCATTGGAAAGTTCTCTGAAGCACCTTCCATTTGCTTACCTTGGTCTTGTCAATTTCATGTATCTCTAATGTATAAAGCAATCAAAAGCATACATCTTAACTAATTTATAATTATTATACATAGTAAAATTTCATTAAGGCCTAAAACTAAACTTTATCAAAAGTGAAATCATATCAGATAGACAAGAGGAAGTTATTCGGGTGATAATGCACTCTGTATATTTTCAATCTGAAGATTGTGAGTTTGAGTCACCAAAAAAATAAAAAAGTGAAACTCCTAGGGAGGGATTAAAAAAATCATACCAGATAAATAATTCCAAATATCAAATTGAAGTTAAATTTATTTGTACTAAAGCATTATCATTTTTTAATTTGCTAATCATTTCTTTCATCAAATTTCCTACACTAAATATTTGTCTACAAGAAATCCCAAAGGCAGTGGGCAATTGGGAGTTGATATTTCCATTAAAACTTGTAGTGGTACAATTGTCATCATATTGTTTGACCATTTAATTCACACTAGTGCCTTTTGTTTACTATGCCTTTATGTATCGTTCACATTTCTTCTTGGTGGTTTATGAAAGTGGTACACTTAGTTTAAAAGTGACTTTCTTGTTGGTGGTTCATCCAATAAAAAGATTATATTTTTTTGTATGATAAACCCTCTTTACCTTCAAATCTAATCTTACGAATTGAATTCAACAAAAAAACAAAAAGATAAAAACTTTTAGGAAAGGGTTAAAAAAAATTCTATTTACATAGAAGGGGAAAAGATCAAACTTAGTACCTTCTACTTATGAAGCTTGATTCTTTTATACTATGGTTTTTCGAATAAAGTTTGCGTACACTATTTTCTTCTAACTCCACTTGCGGGATTATACTAAGTATGTCATTATTGTAATAGTTAAGTCATATTTATTTTTGTAATTAATCAAAATGGGCGTGTTCGCGCACAAATATGTATAGATTCATTCCTAGTGATTTGCCCCAGATTCATACCTGAAGTCGGTGTAGTCTGTCTTCTTTTTAATCTTGGAGATGATGTATTAGGGTCCCTTTAAGCCCAGTTTTAATTTTAAATATCAATAGGAAAATTAATCGGATAAATAAACATATATTAGTTAATTAGTTAGCATATTTATAGTTTGAATAAATTACGATTCGCGGCGAATATCTAGCTGTAATTACAATTTGAGTTTTGTATAATTCGCACGATTTATACAAACGTTGTGTGCGAATCAAATTGTATAGCAAAATATACAAACACTGCAAATTATATAACATATACAAGCGCTGCACGAATTATACAAACACTGTTATAATTATAGTTACGAAATGTAATTACTTAAACTATAGCTATGAATCATAATTAAAACATTTTTAAGTGGCTATATGCAAAAATTTCTCATATCAATAATATCGATCTATAGTCCAATTTTTTTAAAAAAAAAATGACGGAAACACCACAAAGAGGGAAGTATGCAAGTTAAATGAGTGTCACACAATACATATACTACTTCATCAGAAAATATTATTAAACGGATATAAAATCTAATGTATTGAATAAATGTAAATTGAACGAGACAAATTAGCACAACTTCTTATATGGTTTGATATTTTGAAGCTCATCTTACACATCGAGGCTTCTAGTTCTAACCTTGCTATTTGTGTTTTATACATGCATGTTTGGATAGAAGTGTTTGAAATCAATATTTCATCCGTTAATTTTTTCTCGTCCTCTAATTTTATTAATCACTTTAAATATAATAAATATAATATCTTGAAAAACTTAATAGGGAAATAGCTATAATTAATGATAAGGATAAATTGGGAACTAAGTGTAAAATTATCTTTTGATTTTATAAATTGAACAAATATTGTTAGATATCCAAAAATAATATAATAGACAAGTAAAGATGGACGGAGAGAGTAATAGGCAATCAACGTGTTTGGTAATGAAATGTTTATAAGGTACTTTTTTTAATTTTAAAATAACTAAAATATTCTTAACTTTTTAAAAATAAAAAACTACAAATTTAATACTCCCTCCATTTCAAAAACAATGAATTTTGTTTGACTTGACACGGAGTTTAAGCACATAAAGAAGTCTTTTTAATTTTGTGGTTCTAAATTAAAGTTTTATGAGATGTACCAAAATGCTCTTTAATCTTATAACCTTAAACATGCCACATGAAATATTGAAATTAAAATAGTTTCAAAAAAGGAGTCATTTTTTCTATATTTGTAATCACAAACTTGAATCAAGATATGTTCTGTTAATTACAAGTCCTAATCCAACATGTCTACCTCAAAAACTATTTTATATTTTTTAATTATACGCCTATGCAATTGAATTGTTGTAAAAACAATTAAATGTGCAAGAGTAGATAATCATATTGTCAACATTTAAAGTTTATTTAAATCAAATTTCAGTGATTACTAAAAAGACAAATATTGTCAAAGACATCAGATATTTACATCAAATCATTATTAACTTATTATGATTATCTGATTTAATAGGGTGAGATCAATATATCAATTCATAATGATTAAGTAATGACAATTATAGCTAATATATATTATGCACTAATTGATATAATATATGCACTTGGTATAAGCAAGTTTTTATTTGATAAATATTTATCTGCAGCCGGGATTAATTGATACCAAATAATATTAACTTAGCATGATTAATTTGATAGGGTGAAAGGGAGCCTTGGAGTAACTAGTAAAGCTGTTGTCATTTGATTAGGAGGTCATGAGTTCAAGTCTTCGAAACAGTCTCTTGTAGAAATGCAAGGTAAGACTACATATAATAGATCCTTATGGCGGGGCCTTTTCCTGCCCTTTGTGCATAGCCTAAGCTTTAGTGCACCGAGTTTGCATACACTACTATACACTAAATATATATTATGATACACAAATATACACTGACTATACATGTCTATACAACGAGGGCTAAATGCCCAAAATTATAACAAATAGCCAAAAGACAGCTGAATGACTACTTTTCGTAATTTAGAAAATGGATTATTTTTTATGTAAATAATTTTTCTCAATAACTTGTGAGTGTAATTATCCCTTAATAATATACATATATCGTGCATTTATTAATGTGATATAAATATGAAATACAAATAAATGTTGGCCTTTAAAAAATTCTAGTAAAAAATTCTAGAGTTTGAGGGCCAAGTGCAATCCCACATAGGATGATATGTGCATATACCTACCACGCCTACCTTTATCCACATATATATTTCCTCTCTTTTATTCATGCTTTTGTCCTTCCCTTTGAAATTTTCCAAAGAGGCAAAGTTCTATCCATCATTCCCATTCTTGCACAATATTTAAATCTTTCTTCGCCTAGACATATATGATGGTACTTTAAATTATATTTAAAGAACTTGTTATAATGTAACATGTAAGTACTTCTTAAATTATATATCATGTTTCTTAATAAATTATTTCAAGTTTCAACTTACAATAATTATATGGGTTCGTTTGACCATAAAAGATGAACTCATGATATGAACTCATATGAAATGAAGTTGAAGTTTTATTTGGACATATGATTGGAACTTTAAAGTTATATTTTTTTGCTCATAAATATAAAAATCCCGTAAATTGAAAAAACGATCAAAATTGTCCAATTCTTTATATAATCTTTGTAAAAGTTTATAACAAATTTATAATACACTATCACAAAGTTATTCTAAATAAAATACAACACATATTAATTGAACTTTAGTTCAATAAAAACTAAAATTGAACATGAGTTATAGTATACTACTCTTTAACATTATTACTTTGAGTTGTTTGTTGATTAATATCATAAGTATATCACCATATTCATATTCAATAAACATATGATAATAGGTCAGTGGAAAATTCACACACGTGATAGTTTAGTAGAAAATTCGCACATCTGATAGTTTAAATACAAAACTCAAAATATCATTACTAAAAAAGTCAGTCAAAAGCACGGACTGCATTTTTTGTCGACATTGATGAAAAAGCAATGCAATCACTATCGTCATTTTTTACCACCACACTTTTCGAAAGGCGATGGATGACATCGCTCTGGAACAAAACAATTCTTCGTTTTTGTTGTTATTTTCTTTAAAATAAAAAATTGAGAGAGCGACAAATAATGTCTTTTCGTTAGTCGTTTTTCTTTTTAAAACGATGGATAAAGTAGCACATTCTATTGCGTTTCTAATTTTTTGTTTTTAAATGATTATAGAAAAGAGACAAATCAAAGAACCCTGTCCATCACATTCTGTAATTTTTTTGACAGCAGAAACTGCCAAATTCTATTGTAAAGTAATACAATTCAATTCAGCCTATCCTTAACAAACTAAACAAGAAATATAATACACATAATATCATAACAAACTTCATTAAACATTCAAAAACACTAAAATCATAATTTGAAGACTTACAAAGTCTTCAAAAAATCTAAAATGTTCACTAAAGGGAAGCTAATTAAGGGTTGGAGTCTATCTATTCATCTTCTTCAGAACTTAAAAGATCAGATGCAATAGGCCGAAGAGCGAGGTTGAGCGCTAATTCTTTGAGTTGCTCATATTCGTTTTGCATTCTTTCTTGTGCAGCAACATGTTTTGCTTCGACCTCTGCCATTGCATGTGTAAGTTGTGCGAGTTGTTGCTTCATGGCAGCCATATAAACACCATCAAGTATCTGACCTTGGCGTGACGATTCAATACCTTCTAGACGTGGTTGAAGTCGTCGTACATCATTCCAAGAATTCATCCCATAGATTCTGCCCTCTACCATATTTTTCTTCCAATAGTTGAGTAGATTCTTCAGGCATGAGCTGAACGTGATTGTCCATCTCAAGCAATTGTTCCTCATACTTAATATGCACATTAAAAATAAAAGTTAGCATCAAATATAGACATAATATATATGCATTATTTATCTTAAAATTTTAAATTAAATAACATACATAAGTTTGTTCAACCTTTTCCTCCATCCACTTATCCAGATTTGACTCATTAAGCTTCTTCTTCACACGAGTCCTCTTGAAAATCTCATTATGAAGAGGAGTGTGTTTCGTTGCTTTTTTCTCTGAGTTTAGATGATATTAATTAAATGATATTTAATCACATTTACTTAAAAGTATGAATTCTAAGTTAAAATTTTTAAAAAAATTACCATCTTCCTCGTAATTGTCCCATCACTCTTTGCACCTCGGATATGCAATGAGCCACCCCTAAAATTACTTATAATTTTTTTTAATTGTTCAAACAAAATTTTGCATTGATCTGTGTTCCTATTCTGACTTAGTTCCTCACAGACATTTGATAAAAGACAAGTATCATGTGTCTTTGTACTCTGAGCTTTCTTTAACCAGTTAGATAGTCTTTTGCTGACCTTCCTCTCAAATGTGATCTCAATGACCACATTATACTTCGGCTCCCAAGTACACATAGCCTGAGAAAAACTGAGCAACGTTAGATAATTATTAATAAATTAAAGTATATTGAGCAAAATATTAAGCTTAAGACATGTATACTTTAAATTCATTAAATATCGTCTAGCGTAAACTCTCTGGAATCGCGCCCCAAAAATGATAAGGCTCCATATAAAACCTCTTAATGCTCTCCTTTAGAGCCCTACCAGCATCCTTCGAAGGATGCCACCTGCAAAACACATAATAAACATTCATAAATAATTAATGTAGAAGAAATAAATAAAATAAAACAATTAATTAAATATAAGAAAATAAATTCACAATGCTCAATCAGGCTCAATCATCACTCTATCAAAATTGTCCCTCTGTCCAGCTGCTAGCTCGTGTGTACCCTGCTCCTCATTAGGCGTAGCAACAAGTGATGATGATACCATATTTGATGCTAAAAGTTGTGGTCGAGCCATCATCTGTGTAGATGGGTAAGAGTGGCGCAATGGAGGTAAGGACTGTGAAAAAGAAGAAGTGCCTCGACGATATTGACTAAAATGGAGCAACATGAATATGTCTGCCATTAGAATGTTATTTCGACGTAGAAGAAAATTATCCTGAAATATCCTCGAAATATATAGGCCTCTTAGCCTTCTTCTTTATAGTCTTACTAGACTGGCTAACTCAAAAGATGATCTGAGATCTATCACTATCACCACTCCATGACATCTATATGCAAATATACATTATAGTGTATAAAAATTATAAATTAAATAAAATTAGGGGTAGAAAAATAAATAAACTTACATACTAGCTATAGTCTATCATTCTCCCACTTTTCCTCCTCGCATGTTTCATATTCATCATTCTATTATTCAATTTATCGATTTTTTCATGATCAACTCACACAAAATATCTAGACTTAAATTCATTACGATATAAATGAACTATAGCTGTATCTGAATTAAAAAAAATTCAGGCACCTATACACACTATAGAGACACTTGATTAATTTATTTTTTAAAAAAGTATGCAATGCTAATGCATGATCAATAAAAACTCCTATGTCATTAAAGAACTCAGGTTTCAAACCACCAGCAATTTCATAATTCATATCATGCATCCACAAAAGATGACTCATCTACAAAATTATAAATATTCAGTTATAAATTAAATTTCTTAATGAATTAAATAGATTCAAGTAATTTATATTTGTTAATTAATTAGTTCAAATTCAAATTTTATGCTCAAGTTCAAATTGATTAGTTCTAAACTTCTAATATTCAAAGTTATAAAGTTCAAATAAAAAAATAATACAATCCTAATTTTTCTAAGTTTCAATTACAAAAATTTTACAATTCAAGTATAACTTTAAAGATGCGATAAGTCCAAGATATTTAAGTTCTAAGTCCCAAGTTCAAATTCTAAATTCAAATTTAAAGTTCTAATTGCAAGTTCTAAGTTTATGACAATGAATTTTTCTAAGTTCAAGTATACAAATTTCAAATTTCACAGTTCAAATATATAAAGTTTAATTCATGACATTTAAGTTTTAAGTTCTAATTAGTTCTAAAGATTATACCAATAATTTTTCTAAGTTCAACTTCAAAAATCCTAAAATTCGATTTCATTACATTGAACATCTAATTCCTAATTAGTTCTAAGTTCTAAAATTAGTTCCAAAACTTCAAAAATCATACATTCAAATATTTTATTTTAAGTTCAAGCTTCAAACATTCTAAAATTCAAGGTCTAACTTTTAAATTACTTCTAAAGTTCTAACCTTCAAAAACTCTTCAATTCAAACTCAAAAATCTCCAATTTACAATTTACTTCAAAAAATCTCAATTCAAAACAAAACCCTAAAATTAAAATTATAAGTTCATTCCTAATTCACAATCAAATTTACAAACTAACATGTTAATAGCATGCATTCAACAAACTAAATGCAATAAACTAAGAAATGAAAAATTATTATTCGAAGTGAAAAAAACTAATATAAATTCAAAACCCTAACCTTGAAAAGAATTAATGAGTTTTGGAGGGGAGCTGGGGTGAAAGTAGAGGAGGCTGGCGGCAACAACTCGATGGCGGAGGCGGAGGCAGAGGCGGCCACAAGAGCTGGAAGGTGGCAGTGATAATTAGGAAAATTTAGAGAGAAAAAGAGAGGAGAATAGAGAGAGAGGGAAAGAGTAAAAATGCGAAAAAAACGAATTTGTCTTGGTAGATATTTTATAAATAGTGATGGATGGCATTTTAAAAAAAAAAAAGATTTGACCAATATTTTGATCAAAAAGTATTGGAGACACTAACTAGTTAACAAGTTGATTAGCTAACTAACAGATTAATTAACTAACAATTAGTTAATTAGTTTTTTAGTTAGTTAGGAGTAGTTAATAAGTTGAGGAATTAGTTGTGGTGCTAATACCATGGAATGCACACACATGGTAAATAGAATGGGAGTTAATTGTGTACATATATACACTCTTGTATTTGCACTGTATAGAATTAATAATATACAAATATTTTTCCTCAGTTTCTTTCCTCTCGATCCTCTCCCTCACAGCTCTCAAATTGCCCTAACAATTGACATGGTATCAGAGCAGCTCTAATCCGTGAAGATCAGATTTACAGACTTCATTGTTCGAAGCATCGCCAGAGCTTGAAGAAATCAGAGATGGCAGATGCGAACTCCTCTTCAACTGGAGGTTCGACAGATACACTTGATGCAGTGGAGAAGAACATAAATCATCCTCTGTATCTTCATCCATCTGACACCCCTGGGAGCATATTGACCTCAGTTCAGCTCACAGGAGTTAAAAATTACTCACTATAGAGTAGATCGATGATGATTACACTCCGAGCTAAGAGCAAATTGAGATTTATTCTCGGAACATGTAGGAAATCTCACAATAAACCTGAATTGGAAGAGAAATGGGAGAAATGTAATGCATTTGTGCTTGCATGGATCGTGAACACAATGTCCAAGGAGCTGCTGAGTGGAATTGTTTATGCTTCAGATGCAGCAATAGTTTGGGCTGATCTAAGTGAGAGATTTGATAAGGTTGATGGATCTAGGAGCTATCAACTTCATCGAGAAATTTACACACTAAATCAAGGTAATATGACAGTTTCAGGTTACTTCACTAAAATGAGACTCTTGTGGGATGAATTTGATGCTTTGGTGCCTTCACCTACTTGTAATTGTGACAAATCCAGAATATATATTGATCACATTTAATACTTGTGACTGTTTGCCTTTTTAATGGGATTGAATGAGGTTTATAACCATGCTCGTAGTCAAATTCTTATGATGAATCCTTTGCCTAATGTTGATAATGATAGTTCATAAATCAAGGTTGAGAAAGGAAAGGGAAATTGGATAGTTGACTCAGGTGAAACTTGTCACATGACATACAAACTGAATAACCTGTGTCATGCATCTCATTGTGTCAATAAAGTGGTGCATTTTCCCAATGGTGAGAATGCACAAGTATCACACACTGGTTGTTGCAGCACAGGTGATGGCACTGTGTTAGAAAATGTATTGGTAGTTCCTTCATTCAAGCATAATTTGCTTTTAGTGTCTAAATTGACAAGACAATTAAATTGCTCAATTAATTTTTTTCCCTGAGTTCTTTGTACTTCAGGACCTCTCCAATGAAAAGATGAAGGGGATTGGTAAAGAAATTGATGGACTATACTATCTTCCTACTGCAACACAATGTGAGGAGAGCAAAGGGAATCAAATAGTATTGATGACAAAGGATTCATGTATAGATAAGATGCTGTGGCACAATAAATTGGGCCATCCTTCTGTCCAAGTGCTACAACATCTGTTCATAGATAGCAGTTTCAGTGACAATAATGATTGTAATAAGTGTTCTGCCTGTCCACTTGCAAAACAAACTAGATTACCTTTTCACTTGAGTATATCTAGGGAACTAGCTGTTTTTGATTTGATTCGTCTTGGTGTATGAGGACCTTACAAGATTGCTACCCGCAGTGATTTCAGATTTTTGCTAACCGTAGTTGATGATCTCTCAAGAATGTGTTGGTTGTATTTGCTGAAATTGAAAAATGATGTGTTTTCAGTATTGAAATCCTCTTTGATATTGGTGAAGACTCAGTTTGGTAGGAAAGTTAAGAGGATAAGGACTGACAATGGGACTAAATTCTTTAATAGTGAGTGTTCCAATTTGCTGAAATCACTTGGTATTATTCATGAAAGTAGTTGTCCATATACTCCACAACAGAATGGAGTGGTTGAGAGGAAACACAGACATATACTTGAGGTAGCTAGACCAATCAGATTTCAAGGTAACATTCCCATCAGATTTTGGGGAGAGTGTGTATGGTCAGTTGTATATCTGATCAATAGACTCCCTACCCTAGTTCTAAAGGGAAAATCTCCTTATGAACAGTTTCATGGACACAAAGCAAGTCTTGATCACTTAAGAACTATAGGTTGCTTATCTTATGCTACCAAGGTAATCAAACAAGATAAGTTTTCCCCTAGAGCTGAAACTTGTGTACTGATGGAGTATTCATCAACTCAGAAAGGGTATGTGTTGTATAGTTTGTCTCAAGGA
The DNA here is from genome assembly GCA_011800125.2 of Solanum clarkiae. Lineage (NCBI taxonomy): Eukaryota > Viridiplantae > Streptophyta > Magnoliopsida > Solanales > Solanaceae > Solanum > Solanum clarkiae. Next base: position 2,250,790 of record JAABOM020000092.1, read on the forward strand.
AAACTTATCATCAGCAGGGATGTTCTATTCAAAGAAGATGTATTTCCTTTCAAACATGTGCTCAATAGACAGAAGCCATTATTCCCTGCTGAGGCTGTTGTAATATCATATGATCTTCCTATATGTGATGAAGATAAAGAACTGTCTGTGCCTATTTCTGCAAATGATGATCTACCAGGACCAGAAGACATTTCTAATGAAAGGCCTACTACTCAGCCTGATGATGCCACTAGAAGAGTTGAGGAAGCTACAACCAGGAAATCTGCCAGAAATTCTCTCCTCTTATTTGGATAAAGGACTATGTAACTCAGCCAACTAGAGCTCATCGCTACTCTCAGAGTAACTATGTTTTCTACGATAGCATATCATCTAAGTACAAAGTCTACTTATCTATGTTCTCCACAGAGGTCGAACCAAGGACATTTGAGGAAGCAGCCAAGGATAAAAGATGGATATATGCTATGCAGCAGGAAATACAAGCTCTGGAAGAAAATGGAACCTAGGAGGTAGTTGCACTACCTGAAGGAAAGAATATTGTTGGTTACAAGTGGGTATTCAAGAATAAATATAAAGCAGATGGTCAGATTGATAGGCTCAAAGCTAGACTGGTGGCCAAAGGGTACAGCCAAGTTGAGGGAATTGACTACCAAGAAACATTCTCACCAGTTGTTAAGATGACAACAGTCAGATCCATTATAGCATTGGCTGCTGCTCAGAACTGGAATATCTTTCAGATGGATGTTTTCAATGCATTTCTACAAGGGGATCTGCTTGAAGAGGTATATATGGAGCTGCCTAAAGGGTTCTACAATGCTGAAAAGGGTAAGAATCTTGTATGCAAGCTAGTGAAATATTTATATGGACTTAAGCAGGCTTTAAGATAATGGAATGCCAAGTTCACTGAAGCATTGTTGAGCTCAGGCTACTCACAGAGTCATCTAGATTACTCTTTGTTCACAAAAAAGAGGGATAATGGACTGGTGATAGTGTTAGTTTATGCTGATGATTTACTAATCACAGGTAATGATGCAGAGTTGATAGAGGAGACCAAACATACTTTACATAGTCATTTTAACATCAAGGACCTGGGTGAACTCAAATATTTTTTAGGCATTGAGTTCATGAGATCTAATAAGGGAATATTGATGAACCAGAGGAAATATGCACTTGAATTGATAGTTGAAGCAGGATTAGGGAATGCCAAGCCTAACATGACACCACTAGAACGTAATCCAAGACTAACTAATGCTGAGTTTGATCCAGAAACTTTGTATGAAGACATTCCAAGGTATCAAAGATTGGTTGGTAAGCTACTCTATCTCACCATCACAAGAGCAGACATAGTCTTTCCTGTACAGCTGCTAAGCCAGTTCATGCAAAGACCCAAAATGTCACATTGGCAGGCTGCTTTGAGGGTGATCAGATATATCAAGTTGGAGCCTGGAAAAGGACTGCTTATGAGCTCAGTCAGAAATTTCAGCTGAAGGGGTACTGTGATGCAGATTGGGCTGCATGTCCTAGCACAAGAAGATCAATCACTGGTTTTATTCTGAAGTTTGGTGATTCTCTTATCTTCTGGAAATCAAAGAAACAACATACAGTGTCTAGAAGCTCCACAGAGGCGGAGTACAGAAGTTTAGCTGCACTAACAGCTGAAGTTGTGTGGGTTACTTGTTTGTTCAAAGAGTTAGGAGTGAAGCAGATGGAACCAGCTTTCAGCTATTGTGACAGCAATCAGCATTGCAAGTTGCTGCCAATTCAGTGTTCCATGAGCGTATGAAACACATTGAGATAGATTATCATTTCATTAGAGAAAAAATCCAGAAGGTGTTGATCAAGACCTTCTACATCAACATCAAGGATCAACAGGCCGACTTACTTACCAAAGATTAGGGAGAACACAACATGACTTCCTACTAAATAAGCTTGGATTATTGAATCTCTTCAATACATCCAGCTTGAGGGGGAGTATTGGAGAGATAACTAGTTAACAAGTTGATTAGTTAACTAACAAATTAATTAGCTAACAATTAGTTTTTTAGTTAGTTAGGAGTAGTTAATAAGTTGAGGAATTAGTTGTGGTGCTAATCCCATGGAATGCACACATATAGTAAGTAGGATGGGAGTTAATTGTATACATATATACACTCTTGTATTTGCACCGTATAGAATTAATAATATACAAATATTTTCCCTCAGTTTCTTTCCTCTCGATCCTCTCCCTCACAACTCTCAAATTGCCCTAACAATTGACAAAAAGCGACGGACTAAGCGATACCGTCCTTCACTTTTGTGAAAAAATCTAAAATTAATCAAAAACTATGAATGGCGTCATTATTACTTAATTTTTAAAGTGAGGAACAATATCTCTACATATTAAATATATATATTTGACGCAAAAATTTATCAAAAAACAATGAATATAGAGTCACTATCTATTATTTTTTATTAAAAAATAAATGACAAACAACATGACAAATAGCGTTTTTTTTTTTTTGAGAGACGCTATCCATTCGTTTTTACTCTATAATTTTTTGAATTATTTTTAATATTAAATTATGATGCTTTAAATGCGTTTTTGAGTCTTCACTTTTTATACTCGAGAATCTTTATTTCAAATTTTGAGGTTGGCGGTCTTTTTTTGGTAACAAGATTCTATATATCTTGAAAGTGGAGTCTTTTTTTGTTTATATATATGCACATTTTTCCTTTTTAAGTATACAACGAATAGGACCAAGAAAATAAAAGAATTAAGATCCTTTTTATGTCACAAACAATGTGTCTAATTAAGTTAGTACTCCTTCAATTTAAGTTGGTACTCCATCAATTTATTTGTCTAATTCATTTTTTAAAATTTTATTTTAATGTTTAGTAGTATTAACTTTTATATTACAATCAATATATTATCTGACATATTTAAGATTATAAAATTCAAAGAATATTTTAGAACGTTATATATGTTTTTAATTTAAGATTGAGATTCAAACTAAGACGAATTAGTAAATAGAATGAATCCCACATGGATAGAGGATGAAATTTCTAAAGTGCTTTAAAAAGCTTAGGCAAGTTTTTGAGGTATGAACTAGATTCACACCTAATTTAACATGTAGATAGATATCAGAGTCAGACTCATCTGATATACTGATATGGCCTCCCAAGTAATCGATTAAAAGGGGTGACAATTGGGCTAATTGGGTCAAAGTTAAGTGAACCATAATGGGTCAAAACCTAATACAATTCAAATTTTTTTGGATCGAAAAAAGTTGGGTCAAAACGGGTTGAGTAAATATAACAAGTCAAGACTCAATCCGACCCAACTTTTACTAAGTTTTAATTACTTTATTTATTTATTTATTTTCAACAGTTTAGTACTTAATTAATATTTTCTTAATTCTGGCTATATAAGATATATCAAATTAAAAAATATACATTTTAAAAATATTCTAACCTCTCTTGAATCAACTCGGATTGTATATCAACCTAATTTTAAATGGTTGAGTTGAGATTGATTAAACTAATAAATGAATGAGTTACAAATTTTAATGGGCTGGACATATTGAACGGGTTGAGTTTACTTTTGTCACCTTCAGATGGGATGAAAATACCCTCACATAGACAGGAGATAAAATTCTTGAATTCTTTAATAGGATGAGGCTTGACTTTTTCTTTGATCTAATTAACTGTTGAAGTGTAAATTAGGTTCAAAATCTAATTTGACATGATAAATTAAATGGTGCGAGTATATTAAGTAGAAGCTTCTTTTTTTTTTTTTTTCCTTTTAAACGCGTGGACGATTATTACCAATCTTTCTCCTCGAAATTTCGTTATTTAATGAATTTAACGGTCTCCTCCCTTCACTCTTCCTGTTTTCTTATGACTTCCTTTTCACATCTCCATCATGATGTGGAACTCAACCATTAGCCATAATCTTTACACTAATCATAATTAAAAGTGAAATTGATTTCCAAAAATAAAATAATGACAATCAAAAGTAAAAAGAGAAAATACTTATAAATAAAACTATAGTAAGCAGGGTTAACTATCATATTTCTCTCGAGATAAAAGAAAAAATTGTCCATTTATCTTAATTCTTATGTATATATTACACTTTGACTAAATAATTGAAGTTTGATTATTCATAAATTGCCATAGATAGAAAACACTCTATCCATTTTGTCATAATTCTTTTGATTAATATTTAAGAAATATTTAATTTTTTATTATATTATAATTTATTATATTTATCATGTAGTTTTTAAATATATAAAAATATTAAATTAATGTATTACTATAATTTAATTTTACTTTAAAAATAGTTAAATTGATTCGTAAAAACTGAAGATAACTAAAACGGAACAATAAAATAATAATAGTCTACTATTATGTAGTATGACATTACAATAAATGTTACATGGACTTTTTTGCCCTTTGTCCACTTCCTTAATCACTTCAACAAAGAATACAAAGACCATCAAACAAAACCCATCTTTTCTCCTCTTATATAAACAATTAAATATTTAATTCTTCCATATTTGATTCCTAAACCCCTTTTCCTTTAAATCCATTATTATTATTATTATTATTATTATTCCTCTTCATAAATTTTACTTTAATTCCATATTTATTAATGGAATTTTTCAACAAAGCTAAGGTTGTAAGATTAAAAAGTCATCTAGACAAATACCTCGTCGCCGATGATGATCAAGAAAATATCCGACAAAGCCGAAACGGCTCATCAAGAAAAGCACGGTGGCTCGTTGAGCTTGTCGACGCTGAAAACAGCCACTTTATTCGGCTCAAAACTGGCTCCGGCAAGTATCTCACGGCTTCCGACGAGCCGTTTCTTCTTGGTATGACCGGAAAAAAGGTAAGGCAAGTTATAGTAATTATGTTATTCGTTTCGATATTTTTACTTAATTATTTTTTTAACACGTCGCGAAAAATAGAACTAGCTTATCATAAGGATTTTAATTGAATCTGTTTATCAAAAAATTATATTATATAGTATTTATATTCAATAACTTTTTAAAATTATTGTTATATCAACAGTTAAATTTTCTTGACGTTCTATTCTCAAGTTATACTTTACTCGATTATATTTCACTCTAATTAGATAATACCTCAAATTAGATAATACCTAAAAAAAGTTTACTTTGCTTTTTGATTTTCGAAGTAACTCTCAAAAGAATAATTCAATAATAAAGAGATTTAAAAATTAAGTTTAATTGTAGTTGTGATTTCTTTTTTTTTTTTCTATGAATTTTGTTATATGAAATTCTGATTTCGCTGCTGATTCATAGGATGACACGTTTTTTTGGATCAAATATGAGATTTTTTAAAAATATGAATATAGTTATGAATTATCATGTTCAATCGTGTAACTACTTTATCCAAAAGTCATATATACTATTTTATTTATTTAATTTTTTTATATATATATTATTATTTTTTTTATAGGTAATTCAAACTTTGCCCGAAAATATTAAGGACTTGAGAATAGAGTGGGAAGTAATAAGGGATGGATTTCTGGTAAAATTGAGGGGTTTTGGAGGAAAATATTTACGTGCAAATGGAGGGACACCACCATGGAGAAATAAAGTGACACATGATAATCCATATAGTGGTAGCACACAAAATTGGATTTTGTGGAACGTTGAATCTATTGATGTGCCGGAAAATGAATCACTGTCAAATTATTTAACGATGATTTCAAGTTTTTCATCTATTTCTGATGAGTTTTCTAGCTTGGATTTGGGATCTCCGATATCCGTTCATTCAAGTCTCTCTTTCTCACCTAGGATGACTAAGGTATGTTTCTTAGTTGTATGATCTTTCTTGATCTCTTGTCTTATTATTTTATCAGGTCATTATTCTGATTTATAAATTATCAAATGAGTGAGTTACTTAATTAATTAAAATTCATATTATATAAAATTCATTACAGAATATGTTAATGTCCAAATTTTCTAATTGAGAATAAAGATATCCCATCCATTCATCACATGATTCTAATAATTAATATACTAGATATGCTTTTGTGTTTAATGCTAGCTCTTGTATTTATTAAGCTAAATGGAAATGACTAATTGCTAATTAGGCAAATGAATATTTTGGTAGGACTTTATATTTTCATGTCCATATATGATATGATTTAAGTGGAAATAGTCTCCACTACGTAACAACAAATAACAAAAAAAGAAGTTGGGTGTAGTTGGTTTTATTTACCATGCATTTTGGGTAATTTTGGATAAGATTTTTTTTTTTGAAAAAAAATTGAATGAAAAGAAATATTTGTGGAGAAGTATACAAAAAGTGATCTCCTTTTGATTATTGCCCCATCATTTATGATATTTTATATTTGAGAAGCCTTGGGCTAGAATAAAGAATATTCACAACACAAGCTAATTTTGTGTGATAATTGATTACCCTCTTTTTCCATTTTCCTTTTCTTGTTCTATAAACCAACGACATACATTCCAAAGATTCTACGAGAATGACTAAAAAGATAGACAAGTCGATATCGAGGTTCATAAAAATTTTGATTTTGAATTTGAATTTTGAAAATAATAAAATTTGTATGTTAA
>JAABOM020000092.1:2257859-2268218 GCA_011800125.2 Solanum clarkiae
GGGGGGGGGGGGGGGGGGGGGGGGGGAGAGTATCATATAGGTATCTCTATAACAATTTCTAAACCTAACTTTTTTCTTGACGTTATTAGATTGTAAACATGTAATATAGGTCAATTTTTAGATTAACATAATTCAAATAAAAAGAATTTCAAGTATTAAAAGTCAAAGCTTCTGACCAAAAGTCTCACAAGATAAAGTTAGATCAAGGAGGAAGTAACCTAGAACCTTCATCATAGAAAATAAAATTAAGTTATATATGTTGAGAAATATAAAATTTGTTACACTATTAATATAGTTCAAAATATGAAAACTACTCCTATTTTCTTTTAGGATTTACATAAATCACACAATTTTTTTAAAAAATATGACAATCCGAGTACATTAATTCGGTAATTCAAATAAATTAATTTAATTTTAAATATAAAAATTAGAATTTTTAAATATCATTACATAGAGATAAATCTGGATTACTGAATTAATACTTCCACGAAAAAGAGAAAATTTTTAATTTTTTTGAGAATAGATAAGAATAATAAAAAAATAATAAATAAAATAGTGTAATTAAGTAATTTCTTTTTCTGGTTTTCTTAATGGGTTCAATTTTGACTATGTCTAAAATTAGAAAATCTTCAATTAGTAAACAAAAAAAAAAAAACCTATATTTCTCACGTGTCAAACATAACGCGCTTTGTCTTAAAGCGTGTCTCCCCATTTAACAATGGCTGCCGTCCACTGTCATCATTTCAAGAAAATTTTTCATCATTTCCTCCTAATTACTATAAAAATACTCTAAAAAAATCCAATTTTTTTTCAACCCCAAGTTCTAAAATCATCTCAAATTCTCATAATTTCATCAATTTTTTGACAGAATTCTTCACCAAAAAGATCAGCAATGGAGCTATTCCACAAAGCAAAAGCTGTTCGTTTACAGAGTCACCATGAAAAGTACTTAACAGCTGAAGAAGATGAAGAATCAGTAACTCAAGATCGTAATGGAGCTTCAAAAAACGCAAAATGGACAGTTGAATTCGTTGAAAAAGCTGAAAACGTTATTCGATTGAAGAGTTGTTATGGCAAATACTTAACAGCTTCAAATCAGCCGTTTCTTCTGGGTATGACTGGTCGGAAAGTTCTTCAAACTTTGCCTAATCGTCTTGATTCTTCAGTTGAATGGGAACCCATTAGAGAAGGACAACAAGTTAAGCTAAGGACGAGATATGGACAATTTTTGAGGGGAAATGGGGGTCTTCCTCCATGGAGAAATTCTGTTACTCATGATATTCCTCAGAGGACTAAAACTCAAGAATGGGTTCTTTGGGATGTTCAGGTTGTTGAAATCTTGGCTCATCCGGCGCCGGCGCCGGCGACTGCGACTGCGGTGGGTGATAATTCAGATTCGTTTGCTTCTGAATCTAGTTCTCCGACTACTGGTTCTTCTCTCAGCTTTTCTAGACAAGAGGTACTGCTTCAAATTTTCTAAGTTTTGATCTTTTTTCAATGATTTATTTGTTTATTTCTGCAAAAGTTTGAATTTTGAACTTATGGGGTACCTTAATTTTTCCCATAAGTTGTATCTGAATCATTGCTTAGGGTTTGATTTGTTGGTATCTTAATTTTACCCTTTCCTACACAATATACTCTTGTGACTGTGTGTAGCGGGAGCATTAGTGCACGGGCTGTCTTTTTTCACTATACTTTTGGAATCGTTGATATAGCTGCCATTAGCAAATTGTCTTGTACTTATTGTTGATTTTAGAAGGGGTTGTTTCAGGGAAAATTGGATTTGTAGGCCATTTACAAGCTTTTTCCAGTTAATATATCGTTAACAGAGAACCTCATTTTTACGCTAAGAGATTTGAAAAAGGTCGTTTTACTTTGATCATTTTGTAAGAGGACAAGCGATCTTGTACTCTCATGTTCAAATTCTAACATAGACTAGAAAAGTTACTAGGTGATTCTTCCCATATGTGGGAGGTGGCAGGTATCTTGTGGAATTAGTCGAGGTATGCAAGAGTTGGCCCAGACACCAAGGTCATTCAAAAAAGAAGGGCAAGAGATCTTAATACCGTTGTTTGGTTGGGGGTATTAGCTAATATTGTACGAATAATGGATGTGGTATAGCTAACTATCCTGGGATTATTAGTCCCTGGACACTTCTCTTTGTTTCACCCTAAGGCCTAAGAAAGCTCCGGCATGGAATGGATGGAGTTCATCTGCCAAATTATTTCGATAAAATGTTCAAATTTGTCCCTCTAGTTGTGATTTGAAATTAGGCTCCTTACTTTTTGGTTTTTAGCCTCCTTATGGTTATGTATGAATACAAAGTTGATTTCTCACCTAGTCACTCAACTAATGGGCATTTCTTACCCTTTTGGGTGATGATTAGCATTATTATTTGTTTCGATTCAGCGTAATTTATTGCTTGCTATAATCGATAGATAGAGAAGTGTGTTGGTTGAACTTGTTAAATTTGGGATGTGAGTGTAATAATTATTTTGATATGGTACTCAATTATCTGTTTTTTCTTTTGGCAGTCAAGTGATTCATTTGTTAGTTCGCCACCTAAGTTGGCAGATGGAAGGCTTATATATTATCACATTACGGATGAATTTGGAGAAATCGATGAAGGAACAGAGGGACTTTGCATAACTTTCAAGGGAAACAGTGTTGAGGATTTAAAGAAAAGATTGGAGGAGGAAACTGGGCTTGACGATATTACTGTGTGTACTCGGAGTCCTTTGAATGGGAAGCTTTATCCTCTACGTTTGCAGCTTCCTCCCAACAATGCAGATATGAACGTTATTATTTTGCCATCTTCATCTAAAGGTGAGGCGTTTAACGCTCTACTTGTCTTCAACTTGGTATCATTTTGTGCAAGTTTGAATTTTGGTTCATAATGCGCTTATAATGTTTATGGCAATCAAAATAACTTGAGATTCTTTTACATGTAGCATTAACCAAATCTTTAATGTCTCGTTGAGTCATCCGCGCCTCTGTTCTTGAATAAATCGTCACATCTCCAGCCGCTGATTGCCTTCTAACCGATGTCACATAGACAATTAAAGAACTTACTCAAAACTCGTCTTATGCTTACCGTGTTGCATCAATTTGGCTGTCAATTAATCGCTTAAATGCTCGTTCGAGGGTATCAATTGATGACCGGAGTGCTTAGTTTGAGAGTATTCCTTGTATTCTACGACCTGATCTCATCATTCTTCCCGTTACATAACTGTTGTAGTGTTGAATCCCACACACAATAAAGCTAATCTTGCTGTTCTTGAATTCGACTTTTTTGCTAACAGAGTTAAACTTCTTCTTATCAGAGGCTACAGATACTGCAAAACCAAGGATGCCATTGTAGGTCAACTCGCGGAGCACTTGAAGGCGGATTGTTGCAGTAGATGGAGTTTAGTGTCAGTAAAAGACGGACATCGTCTAAACGTATATCCCTTTTGTTTATACTAAGCATTTGTATATAAGTTTTGAGTGCTGAGACCTGAGAGAGATGTATAATAGTTAGAATATCTGCTCTTGATGTTAATATCATCATACTATTCCACAGAATATTTGAAAATTGAAGCAATCTGGTGGATTTTTTGGTTTCATTATACAACTGTTTAACATACAATTTTAGATTTTTGTTTGATGTTTTTTTGATAAGATTTTTGTTTGCGTACATTCTACTCTCCCTAGACTAGATTCTACTTGTGGGATTTCTACCCTCCCTAGACTAGACTCCACTTATGGGATTTCACTGGGTATGTTATTGTTGTTGTAGTTATAATTTGGGTAATTACATTTCGTAAGTATAGTTATAACAGCGTTTCTATTATTTGTAGTTTATGTATAATGTTTGTAGATTTCGCTATACAATTTGATTTGTGTATAACTTTTATATAACCGCGAACGCTGTTTGTATAAATTAAGTGAATTAACGAGACTCAAACTGTAATTATAACTAAATATTTGCTAGTGACATACTTTAGGGTCAACTTGTGCTTAACATGGAAAAACAGTTCCACAACAACTAAATGTGTTTCTTAACTTGTTCTCAAATATTATTTATGATCTTCAATTTTAAATATACATAAATAAATATTTAAATTTATATAAAATTAAACGAGTAGCTTTTTTTGTAATATACGTGGCAATTAGCCAATTGCAGAAGAGATATATAGTTGAACTACCACAGCTCACAAAAGCAATAATTTACACCTAATCTTTTTATATTTGATGAAAAGTCTCACAAACATAAATATAAATTATATATAAACCTTATTTAATTCTAAACCTTACCAAGTTTAATGGTGTAGGCCCTGAATTGACAATTGGACTGATACATTATTTTCACAGTTAGAACCTGTTTGGATGAGTTTATTGCTTTTAACTTATAAGTCAAAAGTCATAAGTTAGAAATTTTAACTTATAGCAAAGTTATTTTAACATAAAAACATTTAAAAATAAGTCAATCTAAATAGGATCTTAATCTTTGAAGGTACAGGACCCATTCCTAAGACTTAAGTGATGGAAATTGGAACCCGAGGATCTAGAATATTAAATATAGAGAAAATTACAATATATATATATATATATATATATTAAAGTATTTATTTTTAAATGCCTTACTATTTTAATAATTTCTTTTTATTTTAAAATGACAACTTTATTTTAAGATTCGCGTATTGATGTCACACTGATATCAACGTCCACCTTATATAACATTTGTTAGATAAAATGTTTATCATTATGCCAAAAGTTATAACTAATAGTAAAGACGCAACTTTATTTCTTAACTAAGTCACCACACAAACATCATGATGTTCAGAGTCATAATCGAACATAGCGCTTGCGTGTTGAACTTGGTTAAGAAATAAAGTTATTCTTTTTGTATAAGCTATAATATTTAACATAATAATAAGTGCTTACCCTAACCATAAATATGAAATATAGGTCAAAACTATTAGACTGTGCTGAATCGTAGCTTTTATCATAGTGCTGGCCTGACCTAATACAATTGGTTGTATTTAATCACTGAAATAGAAAAAAAATTACAATAACTTAGCAATATCGATTAATATTTTCTTCGTTTATTTTTACTTGTTCAAATTGAAAATTAATACTATTGATATGAATATTTTAATACAATATATTAGTGGATGTTTAGTCTTAAATTTTTATTTTTAGCATTAATTGTTTACTTTCAAAATTTTTCTCCGTCTCAATATAATTGAATATTTAAAGTTTTTTTTTTTTTTTTGTATTCAAAATATTTAAATTGTTCAAACTTCAAGATAGGTGTTTGAAATTTTTTCCAATACTATCCTTCCCTTAATAAAATTAAACTTTTTCTAAAAATTAAACTACACTCTTTACAAAGTCATTCGTGATTTCACTTTTAATTATCTTTATGAATCTGATATTTTCAATAAAAGGACTATTTATATTTCTACTTCATAATTTTTCTTTTAGTTTCAACATATTATAAACAAATTCAAAAGTGAAGCAAAAGATTAAATATTTAAAATTTTGGTTCCATCTAAATTTTTGTTTAAGTTTTTAATTAGAAAATTTTTAATTGAATCTTGAGGAGTAAGTATTGTATTGAAATTTTCATTTGAAAAATTTGGCTCCAAGTATAAACAATTGAGTAAAAAAATATAACCAATTTAAATTTAAAGTAAAACCTAAAATTTAGTGACTACTTGTAGGTAAAATCTGATGTTGGAATTCAAATAAGTCTCCTCAATTTCTACCAGTATTAATTTATTAGTCAAATTTTAAATCTTTTTGAATTAATGACCTAGGAATAAATAAAAGGATAGTAGTGAAAATGTGGTTAAAATTTTATCTTAGAATATATTTCTTAATTTGTATGCATTATCTCAGAAATTAAATTTTAATTGGGACAGAGGGAGTATTAAACATCAATTAATAGGAGTATTGTAGTAAAATAATCATGTCAATCAATTAATAGGAGTACTGTAGTAAAATAATCATGTCAATCATTATTTTGTTAATGGTATGTCAAGTTAAATATGACAAATAAAAGTGAACAAAGGACGAGCTATTTGTGTAAAGTTTTCAGTCACGGTGTGTTTAGTACCAAATCAAAAATGCTTTCTAAGAAAATAAGTGGGTTACTTATTTTTTTCTTGTGTTCGGTACATAAACAAAAAAATATTATCCTAAAAGTATTTGTATATAATCTAAAAGACCAAAGAGAATTTTTTTTATACTGTAAGCGTCTCTCACTTCTAATTCTAAGATTGTGAGTTTGAGTCACAAGGAAGCAAAAGGTGGAAGTTCCTGGGGAGGGGTAAAATGTATATAAAAAGTATATAATCTAAACAGATATTATGAGGGTGAGAATAAAGATACGAGTGTTGGACCACAAGGATGGGGACTAGTGGGGTGAGTTTGAAGATGAGGTCGTGTTGAAAAGTAGTACGATACAATTATATTAATATTGAATACCACTTGCTTAACTTATTATCTCTATTTTCATTAAAGAAACTGTTTTCCTCATTCTCAAGAAATTTAATTTTTTTTAAAAAAATTTTTTTATAGCTCCATGAGCTTATTATCCTAGGTCGAAAAAAATTAATAGAATTCCCTTTTTTATGTCCCTATATTCTTCTGTGGTGACAAAATTTTAACCAAATCAGCATGAGAAAATTGAAAAAATATTTTCCTCCCTAAACCACCAAACACACCTTGGATCTCAAATTAATGATTGTGAAGGCCTTTTGCCTTGTGACTTCTTGGTCCGATATATGCTTAAATGGGCTAGTAACAATTCTAAATATTTTGATCAATTAATTAAGAAAATTTTATAAAATGTATAAACCATATATATTTTGATCATATCAATAAATTAATTAATCGAACGATGACCTCCTTGCTTGTATAGTTCTATTTATATGGGGTTGCTGCTTGTGACAGGTTAGGACTATGTACTGTGCTTTATTTAAGTCTGTGACTTTTCAAACACATCCTTGATGTTTGACAAAGACAAGTTGTAGTCTAATTTCATACAAATAATTAGCAAACCTTTGCTTTTATTTGGTTTAAAAAAATCCAAGAGGCAATAGCCTTTTTATTTAAAAAACTTGTCCGGTAACCCAAAAAAAAGCCCAATACCTACATGTCCACTTGAGTCCCAAATAATGGACTAATATTGAGTAAATCTAAACAATAAGCTAAATAAAAAAGACAAACCCTAGAAATCTCTATCCTGGAAAGGAAAGTCAGCTGCCCTTTCCTATTCCAGCTCTTCGTCGATCTGAATCTTCTCATCATCATAGCCGCCACATCTATCTTTATTGCATGTTCATGTGATGAAATTTCTGAGCCTCACTCGTCATTCATATCGGCCTGGGCTTGGATAGATTTCATTTTGTGCATCAAAAATTCTCACTGACACCTTGAGATCTTGTTCGGTAAGGATTACTTCAATTCAATCTTGATGAATAACCAGTGATCTCCTCAATCCTATGCTTGATGAAGTTGTCAACCAACTTTGCCTCATTATTTTTGATGGACATGAATCTCACCCTTGACTGCCCGACACAAGATAAGTTTCCTTAATTTTAAATTTCTCTTTATGATAACAATTACGATTTTGTCCTAAAATTACTGGTCAACAGGTTGAGCCCCAGAGAAGCTAATACCATTGTTCAATCAACAACTTAGGACTTAATCGAGACTGTCAGATTTTTGCTTGTACCCTATGTTGAATGCTTATTTCGTTGCTCACAAATTTATTATGCTTAAATTATTTTGCATCTTCATAATACGAATGTTTGATAATTATTGTGCATCCAGTCGCATTAGTGCCTTCCCTTGAGCTAGAACTTGCTCTATAGATTGATAACTTAAAAATGTTGTACCTACAAAAAAAAAAATTAAATCAGCAAAAAAATCTGCCACCTTATTTCCTTCTCTCTAGATATGATGAAACTCCACTTCTCTGCCCTGTATGTGCTAGCTCATTTATCTTCTGAATCTTCAATATGATATTCTAAGGACTATCCCAAACCCTAGATAAATAATTATACGCCATTACTTAATCAGTTTCCAGGACAACTAGTAGCCAGATTTGATTAATACACCACCTCTGACCCTCCATTATAGTCCAAAATTCAATTTCTATGCTTGATTTAATTCCTAAATCATGTGATGTTGCATACACAAAATCTCCATTCCAGTTCCTTATGCAGAAATCTGCAGCACTAGAACTTGGATTGCCCTTTGAAGCACCATCAATATTACATTTAAAGCACCCTTCCTTAGGCAATCTCCAGTAAACTACATAATAAAGAGGAATTGTCGCATATAGCTACTCAAAGTTATCTTAATTATGTTTCATGGCTATAGTTTGGGTAATTATATTTCATAACTATAGTTATAACAATATTTGTATACGTTTGTATAATTCGTTATACAATTCGCAGTTTTTGTATAACGTTTGTATATTTTGGTATACATTTCATGCACAACGTTTGTATAATTCACTATACAATTCACAGTGTTTGTATATTTCTCTATACAATTTGATTCGCGCACAATGTTTGCATAAATCATGCGAATTATACAAAACTCAAACTGTAATTATAGTTAGATGTTTGTTGCAAATCGTAATTAACCCAAACTATAGCTATCTTAGCTAATTAACTAATATATACTTGTTTAACTGCATAATTTTTTGTATGATGAAATTGTTGTTATTACTTAAATGTATATGAAAAAAGGTACAGGATTAGAAACAACACCTAAGTATTTTAGTTTCTTGAATATCATACCTTAAGTATGCAAGATTATACACCTTAACTATTGAATGTTTTACTTTTTCTACTTGAACAATTGGTTATATTTCAAGTAGGAAATGAACAACTGAAAGTTGAGATGTATTTTGATAATAATAAATGATAATTCAGACGTAAAACTAAAAAAAATCAAGGTACTTCAGATATGTTATTTGACCCTTCACTCTATGAAAAATGCCACTAGACCATCTGATGAGTAGTGTGATTATTACTCTCTCCGTCTATTTTTACTTGTCCCTTATTGACTTGATACAGGGATTAAGAAGAAGTAAATGATGGAAGAGGTTCCTATCCATTTCCTTTCTCTTCATTTTACCAAGTTCTTATCTTGATGGTTGACACATGACATAAATTAGATTTTAATGACTAAGATTTAATTGATCATGTTTTCTCTCTCCTAATGGCATGAGTGAATTAAATCTTAGTTATTAAAATCTAGCTTATACCATGTGTCAACCATCAAGATAGGAGGAACTTGGAAAAAATGGAAAGGAGCCTTATCTGGAAATGATAGGCGTAACTTTTACCAAATCATCCTTTAAATATAATAAATTATAATATCTCAAAAAATGTAATAGAAAAATTACTATAATTAATTATAAGAATAAATTAAAAACTAAATATAAAATTATCTCTTCATTTCATAAATTAAGTGTACTTTCGATTCTCATCTAATTGACCCGCATCATTATCCTTATTTATTTAATTTGCTACAAAAAACTGAAAGATTATTATTTTTTTATGGATAAAACACAAAATATATTATAAATTCGTGGATCATGCGTCTGTTCCAAGAATCCAAATATATTATATACCACCTATCAACATTCAGACATTATAAAGAAACAATCAAACATTATAATAATAAAGTACTAGTACTTTTTTTTTTAAAAAAATCTCAATCAATTTTGAATAAGAAATCTCTTTATTAAAGAATGTTTAATTTTATGAATTTTTTTAAATATAAATTTAAATTTAATTGGCCTCAAATATTGAACAGTAAATTATTTTATTATAAAAATAAATCATGATGATCCGATTTTATAATTTTTCTATCCCATATTAGATGAGCACTTTCAATTTTACGTTGATTAAAAAATCATTAATAGATTAATCAACTTTACATTTTGTCCTTTGTTTATATTAATTAGCCTCTTGAAAAAAGAAATTTGGATGTTTAAAAATTTGTTGTGAACTTTTAAAGGCCATATTAATTGTAGGAGTATAAAAAAAATTAATTAAATTTTTTTTTAATTTAATAATTAATTAAAATTTTGTTAGCTATTGTTAGTTAGATAGAATGTTTAGTTTGATTGTTATCCTTAATTGGATTGTCTCGTTAATTGAATTTATCGTTATATATTGATAAACAACGAAAAACGTTATTTATGTAACGATTAATTTGATGTGTGTTGACACTCAATTTTAGCTTAATTTTTTAAAATTCATACTTTTATATTACTCCCTCTGTTTCATATTAAGTGAATTTGTGGGTCATTTCACACATATTAAGAAAAAGAAATAAAGACAAAAT
>JAABOM020000092.1:2268318-2281736 GCA_011800125.2 Solanum clarkiae
GATAATACATTATAAAATAATACGAAATAACGAATTAAAAAAAAAGTGATTATATGTCCATATCAATATCCTAACATAATTAAAGTTAATATTACCTAAAACATTCTCTCATTTTTTCTCTATTTATTTCTAATGATTAATTAATTCCCTCACATCCTTTTCAAAGGCGTGGATAATTACACCATTTTTTTTTTGCCCTTTTACACCATGATTCAGACAACAATTAAAAATTTAATTTGTTCTTTCAATGAAATCAAAAGTCTATATTTTAATTTAATTAGTTTTATTAATTCCATGGCTTATTCTTTTTATATATTTATATATTCCATCATTGCCCACCCCTTTGAGGAACTCAAGCATTAGCCATGATCTTTAGTTTCATAAATTTTATATAACGACCATGACAATAACAATAATATATCCAATTTAATTTTATGAATGTGGTTTAAGAAGAATCTTTTGAGTTTCTACTGATAAATAAGACTTTTGTTATTCAATTATAGAACCGATTGCAATCAAATTGGAAAAAAGTCAACCTTATATGTGTTTGTTATTAATAAAATATTAAGATTTTATTTATAATAGTAAGTACACAAAGAAAATTTCATATAATGACGTAAAAAATCATGTATTTTTGAAACCAAATCACTTAAAATATGATCAAAGATGACTCGATTTTTATCACTAGTACTAGTATTATTTTCTTTAATAATTACAACAAAAAGCAATTAAGTATTTAATAGTTTTAAAATTATGTATATCATGAAAAGAGAATTTTGATGAAATATTTTTTAAGATAGTACTTTTGGAGATTAGTCATTTGTATATTGATTTGAAAATTCCTTTCGTCAATATTATAGCAATAATTTGTGCTTGACCAAGACACTATAATTTGTGTTTTGACGAAGATTTTTAGAAAAGCTTCTAAGGAAAAACTATATTTTTCTAACTTTTGCTATTACTTATATTAAAACAGTGATTTGGTTCCTTCTAAAACTTGGTCAAACACCTTACCTCCCTGAAATAAATATTTTTCAAAGTAAAAAAATAAAAGCCTTTTAACTTGATTTTCAAAATCTTGGTCAAATAGACTCTTGGTAAATGACTCAAAATATTATGGTAATTTGATTTAAATTTGACTATCCATTATTAGTAACCAATTAAATAAATAAATTACTTTATAGAATGTAGACTTTAATATCCATATTGTATTCAACCCAAGATTAATACATTATATAATATTATAACACGAGAATCATCAAACAAAAACTATCATTTTCTTCTTAAAAGGGATATCATCATTAGGAATATTTTTTCCTTCTCTCTCTATATATTTGATATCCCATTGCTTAATTAATCCATTATTAACAAAAGTTTAGAACTAATGGAGCTATTTTATGATGCTAAGGCGGTAAGATTTAGAAGTCATTTGAACAGATACTTAGTAGCTGATGATGATCAAAGAACTATCAGGCAAAGCCGAAACGGCTTATCGAGAAAAGCACGGTGGCTGGTGGAAGTTGCTGACCCCGAAAACAGCCACCTTATACGGCTGAGAAGTAGCTCCGGCATGTACCTCACAGCTTCTGACGAGCCGTTCCTTTTGAGCCTCAAAGGTGTTGCAACTTATAATTTTTCTCGTATAGTTCTTGGATATTTAAATTTTAGTTTTGAAAATTGAGTTGATCGTCTAATTCAATTTATGATTTAAAAGATTGGTTCAAATTCTCCCACGAAATGAAACGTTTCACATAAATTGGAGTGAAGTGTCTGTGTATATATATTTTAGACTATCAAGTTACATTTAGTTACTTGTTATGACAGATAACTCGTATTGTTTTCATTTTTCAAGATTATCGATCCTAACTTTTATAGAAAGTTACATATAGATAGATATCTTTTGAATGATTTAATTTATCTACACTATCGATATACCTATATTATTACTTAAGACAGTAATGTTAGTAATAAAAGCTCCATATGAGTCGAAAATCTATCCTCAAATAGTAGTTATCGTCTATGTTTTGCTATTGTGACCCAAAAATTGAATAAATAGTGAGTTCAGAAAATTCTGAAATCATAAAATTAAAATCTTAAATCTGTCAATAATGTCATGTCTCGTTTTTGGCAGGAGAAAAGAAGGTTGTTCAAACATCACCGGAAAATATGGAGGATGTGAGAATTATGTGGGAACCATTAAGGTATGGATTTCAAGTGAAGTTAAGAGGTTATGGAGGAAAATTTTTGAGTGCAAGTGGAGGGACACTAAGCTGGAGCAATAGAGTTACTCATGATAGTCCTTATAGCACTACTACACACAATTGGATTTTGTGGAACGTTGAACCCGTCGATGTGCCGGAAGATGAGTCGTTGATGGATTATTTGACGATGGTTTCCAATTTTTCGTCGGTTTCCGATGAACTTTCTACCTTGGATTTGGGTTCTCCCATGTCTATGCATTCAAGTCTCTCTTTCTCACCTAAGGTAATATTAGTTTTTCTAATGTTGTTTCTTCTAGTCATAACTATTTGATTTATCATGTTTGAGTTGAGGATCTTCCAAACAATCTCTCTACCTTCATGAGATAGTGTTTGTGTTCACTTCACAACTCTACCAGACCCCACTTATGAAATTTTAGTGATTATGTCGTTGTAATTATATCGGCTTAAGGTTCTGTTCTTTTCTTTTCTTTCGTGTCATTCTTTTTATTTATTAAACAACTTTTTCCTAAAAGTTGGAAAAAAGTTACTCCTATCCCATTTTATGCAGCACCCTTTCTTTTTCAATCTGTCTCAAGAATGTCACCTTACTACAACTAAAAATAATTTAACTTTTAAATTTTTTTGTTACCTTTAATGAAATGATTTACAACCACACAAATATCTAAGGATTATTTTGGACCATAAATTTCAAACGGTGTCACAAAAATGGGACAGAGGGAGTACTAATTTTTTAAAATTAATTACAAGCATATGAAGTAAGTAGTAAATATAACAAAAAAAGTAATTAACTTGCTACTATAACAAGTTAAATTTTACTCATGACTCGTGAAAGAAAGAGTTGTATAGAAGCCTCGATATCTAAACTGTTTGCATTTAGATGTTGCAATCCCTATCTAGTCTCTTATCAACTAACTAAATCTGCAATGCATGTTTTCAGTTTTATTTCGAAAATCCTTATTGTCTAATGTACTTCTCCATAGTTCAAGCTTTTGGTTGACACCCTCGCAAGATTCCTCAATTAACACAATATCATTAGCAGATAACACACATTGGGACCTCCTCAATTGTATTGTGTTGGTTAAGCTTGTCCATTACCCCTGTAAACATGCAAACAACTAGGGACGAAATGCCAATTCAAAAATCCTGTATCACTAATCCATGTTTTCATGCTAGTGCTGTTAATCGTTTTATCAGTTATAAAGAACAAAATGAAAAGACTTAGTTAAACATTTTTTGTTTTCTGACAGAGTCCTCTAACTAGAAGACCAGCAATGGAGCTTTTCCAAAAAGCAAAAGCTGTTCGTCTACAGAGTTACCATTACAAGTACTTAACAGCTTTGGAAGATGGAGTATCTGTCACCCAAGACCGTAACGGCGCTTCACAAAATGCAAAATGGACTGTTGAGTTTGTCGAGAAAACAGACAACATTATCCGTCTAAGAAGCTTTTATGGAAAATACCTCACAGCATCAAATCAGTCTTCTCTTTTTGGTATGACTGGTCGGAAAGTCTTGCAGACTCTGCCTAATCGACTCGATACTTCAATTGAATGGGAACCCATCAGAGAAGGGAATCGAGTGAAGCTTAGGACTCGATATGGGCGATTTTTGAGGGGTAATGGTGGAATTCTTCCATGGAAAAACACTGTAACTCATGATATTCCTCATCAGACGGCTACACAAGATTGGGTACTTTGGGATGTTCATGTTATTGAATTCTTGGGTGATTCCTCTGTTGTTCCTAAGAGGCCATCACCATTGGGTCTTCCTTCAGATTCGTGTGCTTCTGAATCTACATCTTCCTCTGTAGTTTCCTCGGAATCATCCAGCTTTTCTAGACCAGAGGTACTAAAGTTTCCAACTTTACTTGGAATGTGAATTCATATCAACTTATTTTTTTGGTAATTCGTTTGTTCTGTCCAAGTTTTGAACATACTTGACAACATGTTGAAGTCGAAATGACCCATCAAATTATTGAGTTAAAATAATTTATGTAATGGGTCAAAATGCAAGTCAAATTCAAACTTACAAAAATCAGTTTTGGAGATTAGAGATTATGTAAGTTTGAAAGAATTTAAGATTGGTTGAGGGATAAGTTATTTGTTTTGACAATTCTCTTCTTATGAGCAAACTTTTATTGTTGAGTTAGACCAATTAGAGTTGAGCCCATGTTATTGTGTGTCCCAATGTTGTGCAACCAGATTATGTTGTCAACGCATGAATTGTCTTGGAAATTCTGGAGGGGTGTCAATTGTCCCATGTGTCAATTGTCCCACAATATTGTTCGTCTCCTTATATGATCTTTGACTATCACCTTATGGGCTTAATTTCTTCATAAGCATACTAGTTTTCACCATCTTTTCCCAAAAAAAGAGGAGGTTGGAGGGGTTGGATTTGACCCGTTTGACCCATCTTGATTCCACCTATGTTGATCCAACAAAATTCTGGACTAGTTAATTCACTACCCAAATTATTGATTTGATCCGTTTTGACTTTGCCCAGATTTGATCTATGCCATGTTTTTCCACCTCTAGTGAATTCAGTGATTTTGTATGGTACTCAATTTTCTTCCATTTGTCTTGCAGTCAAGTGATTCTTCAGCTAAGCTGGGAGATGGGAGGTTTATATTTTACTATATTGCTGATGAATTTGGAGAAATTGATGAGAAACTGGAGGAACATTGCATAACCTTTGAAGGAAATACTGTTGAGGAGCTAACTAAGACATTGGCGGTTGCAACAGGGCTTGAAGAAATTATTGTGTGTACAAAAAGCCCTTTGAATGGGAAGCTTTATCCTCTCAGCTTGCAACTTCCACCCAACAATACAACTATGAATGTTGTTGTATTGCCATCTTCGTCTAAAGGTGAGACTTTTACTTGTCTTGAGTTTGTTACATTTCGTGAAAGTCTAGAATTTTTAGGTTCATGACTTGTTTGAGCATTTTGGTCCCAAATGGACTTAGAAATGTTTCGTTGCCATAAGATAACATGAGCTTGCTTTACATAGAGTTTGTGTTAGATTTTATGTCCTTGTGTTGAATGTAAACCCATAAAAGACAATTATGGGTAGCTCAAGTTGGCTAAAATCAACTACAACTAGAAGGTGTCAAATCAATAGGGGAGCCTTGGAGCTTAAGTTGCTCGGGACTTTCCAAAAATGTTGCCGCACCCATGACGGATCATCCAAAAATACACTATTGTAGGAGTATCTCATACACACCCATTGATATTTTTGAAGAGTCCGAGCAATATAGAATTAGTAAAATGAAGCAATGTTAAAGATGTCCCCGTGTGTCACGGGTTTGAGCTGTGGAAGCAGCCACTAATGCTAGGCATTAGAGTAGGTTGTCTACCGACCTTTTGGGATGCAGTCTTTCCCCAAATCTAGAGTGAATGCGGGATGCTTTTGCACTAGGCTTTCCTTTTTCAAAATCTACTAATTTGAAAGGTGTGAACATTTGGCGAAGATACTTAAAGACAATTTTAATATTATTTATCACTTGTAAGCTTAAGTGAACAAAAGAAAATTCACTTTTAGGTTAATGGTAGCACAACATATTCAAGGCCAAAGGAAACAAAGTGAATTATATTTTAGGTTTTTACATAGTTGTCACAATATTTATTGACTTGCAACTTCTTTTTCTCAAGCTATTACTCCAGATTCTCTTTCAGACCATATGTCAAGCTTTCCCGACTTGAATGGTTCAAATTTCAATGAATGGAAGGAGCAATTACAAGTTACTTTGGGATGTTTGGGTTTGGATTTGTGTTTCAGAATTGATGAACCTTTGGAAGAATGCGCTAACTATGCTAGTTGGGAACGCTCCAACCGCTTGAGCCTCATGATTATGAAGTTTAAGATTGCTAATAACATTGGCAAATTAATACCAGATTCTACTCGAGCAAGAGAGTTCTTGGCATCTGTTGAGCAACAATTCAAGGTTTCCGATAAGCCATCAACAGGTATGGTCATGGAAAAGTTGATGACTAAGAAATATAATGGGACTAGTGGTGTGCGCAAGCACATTATGGAAATGGCTGATATGGCAGAACAACTTAAATCGATGGATATGACAATTTCAGAATCCTTTTTGGTGCAATTCGTTCTCAATTCTCTTCCTTCTCAATTTGGTCCATTTAAAATTAGCTATAACACAAATAAGGAGAAATGGACCATAGACGAACTCATTATAATGTGTGTTCAAGAGGAGGAACGATTAAAGAGAGAAGGATTGCTATCGGATCACTTAGCATCACAAGATCATAAAGGAAAAGGACCAATGGAAGGAAAACAAAAGGTAAAGAAATCACCAAATCATGGAAATCTGAAGTGCTTCTTTTGCAAAGAGAAGGGACACTTGAAGAAGGAATGTCCGAAACGCAAGAATTAGTTTGAGAAGAATGGTAATTCAATTGCTTATGTATGTTATGAAATAAATTAAGTTGTTTTTTTTTTTTACTAATTGGAGGTTAGATTTTGATGCCATGATACATTTAACTTTTTTGCAGGTATTGGTTACAACCGAGACCTAGAGTGAAAATATTCTCATGGGGAATGAAGCTCCTTCAACTAATTCTATAGAGACTGATAACTTATTTAAGTAGCAGTTATTGACAAAGTTTGAACGATACCTACCTATTATGCTGCTTATACTTCTAGAAATTATGTTTCTTTGCCCTGATGATCAAGGATATTATGTTAAGCTTGGAAATAAATGTTTCAAGGTGAATATAAATAATACTCCAATTGATTGGGGTGGTATTTTGGTGTATATAACTTTAGTTCCCTTTCTCTTAATCATTTTTCGCCTAACGTGTGTTAACAAGTAATGGCACCAAAAACTCTTCAATACGACTTCATCTATATTGTGGTATAAAAGGTTAGGACACATCTCTACATTCAAATTAGCCAATTCCAGAATGGATGTTCAACTACTGCAGCTCAAAGTAGCAACAATGCACAACTCGTTATCTTTTATATAACAAAAAGTCTTACAAACATAAACAATGTATAAATGTCCTGGATAAATATTAGACTTACACAGGGTAATATTTTAGCAGGCTAAGATAGAAGCTTATGAATTGACAATTGGATTTATAAATATTAGTATACATTACTTTCACCAATAATCTTTGCAGGTACAGGACCCATTCCTAAAGTGATGAAATCGAACACGATCTCTAACAATAATTTCAACATCAAAGACTTTTGAAGTTAATTTGGTTACATTGTGACAGTCACTGCATATACGCAAATTCTTGAAAATGCGTAAAGGAGTACCTGGTTTTAGTTTCAGAAGTCCATAAGCAATGGCAAGTCTCTCACTGTGCAGTTTAAGTGTCTGTCTCTTCCCATTATCAAGTTCATCAACTGTTGATGCGTGTGACAGGTCAGGAACATACCCTGCTGCTTTGAGTCTTTTTTCTATAACATCCAAAAACTCGTAAATTTCTCTAGTATGCAAATGAGAAGTATCTCCAGCGAAAAATTCATGGAAAACGCCATTAATTTCAATGGAACTACAACCTGGATCTTTTCTAATACCCTTATCGGTCATCAATTTCCTAATCATTCCAGCTTCGTCCCATCGGTTAGCAGTTGCATATACTCTTGACAGAAGAACATAAACACCGCTAGAATTGCTGCTTCCGGACTCAATTACTTTCCTAGCCACTTCTTCACTGAACTCTATGTCAGCATTTTTCTTGCAGCAACCATCAAGAAGACTCCTCCATATTGCTGCATCAGGTTTCATTGGCATGTTTAACACAACATCAAGAGCTTTGTCAATATGCCCCGCACGTGCCAGAAGGTCAACTAAACAACCATAGTGCTCCAAAACAGGCCTAATCTTATACTCAGAAACCATTTTATCAAAATATCTACGGCCTTCATCAACCAAGCCCCTATGATTACAAGCACTCAAAATACCAACAAATGTGATCGAGTCAGGCATTACTCTTTCATTAACCATTTGGTTAAAACAACAAAACGCTGCCCCAACCTCACCGTGCATTGCAAATCCTAATATCATTACATTCCAAGAATTCAAATCACGTCTGCTCATCCTCTCGAAAACCTGAACAGCTATATCCAACGAACCACATTTGCAATACATGTTCAATAAACAATTGTTCACCAGCAACTCGAAATTCAAGTAACTCTCATACTTCCTCAAAATATAAGCATGACCCCACATCCCCAAAGATAATGCACCCAAACCAGCACAAGCATCAAGAACACTCTGCATCGTATACCCATCAGGCTCAAACACCTTCTGCATCTCCGAAAACATTCTCAAAGTATTTTCAAACTCACCCGATCGAACCAGAGCATCAATCATAACATTCCACGAAACCAAACTTCTCTCAGGCATTTTATCAAACACTTCCCTCGCATCCTTCAAACACCCACAAGACGAATAAAAATGAACCAAACTGTTATTCACATACACATCTGAATCAAACCCAAGTTTCAAAGCAACCCCATGTGCTTGTTTCCCTTCAGAAAGAGCAAAAAGATAAGCACAACCCTTAAGCACAAATGGGAAAGTATGCTTATCAGGCTCAACACTCTCAACCATTCTTTGAAAAAGCAAAAAGGCTTCATCTTTACGATCATTACTATGTGCACAAGCTCTAATAAGAGTATTCCAGATGAAAGAATTGGGGTTTTCCAAACTATCAAAGACTTTAAAAGTATAATCAAGATCATTCATGGAAGCAAAATGGAGAATTCTACTGTAGAGAAAAATGGCATCTGGATGGTCTAATGGGGTTGTTCGAAGTGTATAGGCGTGTACTTGTTTGAGCTGAGAAATGGAAGTGCATTGTGTCAAGATTTGGAGGATATGGCGTCGATGCTCACTAATGTTGGTGTTGATGGCAAGAGTTGTTGGCCTTGGTGGTGTAGTTGCTAGGATCATCTTTTTTTTTTTTTCCATATCCCTCCACAAGGGTGAATGCTTAAATTAACCAAAATTATGTCACGTAGCTCACTCTACGAAACTTTAATCTTTGATTGTAGGTACTTAATACAATTGCAGGGAGTTCCAAAGATGATGCATGTGTTTAGAAATAAAATAGAGTGACGGATGCATTGGCCAGGTGTACAACAAGGCAATCTCGATGAATCGTGCTTTTTAGAAGTTCTACCAATGTGTTCTCAACTATCGATATAGGTAAACATTGTGGGAACTATTTTTACAAGAAAAATTAATTTGGAAACTATTTCATCCCAGTGTGGCCCAGACTATTTTAAACTCACCAACCCAATTCAATAGGTTATTTTTAAGAAAAAAGTATACAAAATAGATTTAATTTAAAATTATTTACATTTAATAGACTCAATCTAAGTTATTTACCCTTAATGGACCCATTACTCAAAACTTACCTCTTTTTATTTCGTGTGCTGATGTCAGCATGAATACTATGAAATATACTCTAGCGGTATGTATATATATATATATATATATATATATATACACACACTATAGCGGTATCATATAGAATAAACTAATTCATTTATGATACTCTGGTGGTATATTGATACTCAATTGGTATATATAATTTTTTTTTAAAGAAATAAATAAGAAACAAATAAAAAAATTATTAAATTCTAAATTAGTAGAAAATATATTCGTTAATACTCTGTCCATATATTTATACCATATCGGTATCATATAGGATTGAACTTAGTCATCTGTGATACCCTGTTGGTATTATTATACTCTGTTGGTATATCATACAAGCAAGTGCTGACGTCACCATGACGTCAGCACGCGAATTTTAATATTAGAGGGGCAAAATTTTAATAGTATGGGAGTGCAAAATGTAAAGGAGTATATGAATGTAAATAGTTTGGTTTAAAGAAGTACAAACTTAGTTTTCCCTATTTTTAATTTGCGTTAAATGTGGTAATGCATCACTCTTTCAACAAAAAAAGAAAGAACATTATACATAATTATCATCTCGTATAGAAGTGTATATAAAAAGTGTGTATGCACAAACATGAGCAAAATCGAGCACAATATTATGTATTCTCTCTATTTCAATTTATATAATGTAGTTTGACTTGACATGACTTTGAGATCTAATACTTGAAGTTCGAAATACTCAATATTGAAATTCTCATGATCAAGCAGTGACATAACCATATATAATTGAGGGTAACCAATTGAACGTCCTTCCTCAAAAAATTATGCTATGTATATAAAAACTAATATATATATAATACTTATGCATAAATATAAACTAATGTGGTAGGATATTATGTATATTTTATATTGCGTCAAAATTCGAAAGATATGACGTCGATACTCGCTGGTGTTGATGGCAATAGTTGTTGGCTATTCCTCTGATTTTCTTTTTTAAATCTTTTTTGACATTTTTTTTAAACTATAAGTATTTCATTATTAGTTACACACTTAAATTATTGAATAGTTATAATTTGTTCAAAATTATTGTACACTCCATTAAAATACCAAAAATTCATTAAAGTTTCAAATGAATATACATGTGGAAACAAAAATTTAAGTGGATAGGTTTAAAACTCTCTTAAATAATCATCAAGATTTGAATATCATCGACTATATTATAGTTTATATTTAGCTTTTGTCAACCATATATTCCTGTCTTCCTTGGAATTGTGTTTTCTTGACTTATTCACAAGGTTATACTTTCATTTTCCAAACGTTCCTGAATAGAAATTTTGGATCCGTTGCTGATTAATGAATTGCTAAAAAGTGCAAACAAAACATGTTGAAGTAACATTATATTTCTCACATAAACACACTCCCAAGTGAATACTTTTTTTTTCCACATTATCCAAAATAAGAGAAAATGCTCTCTGATTACACCTATATAATAATGTCTTGATCTTCTTTCTAACACATAAAATAACATCTTCCCTTGTCACACTTAGCAGAAGTGCATCCACAATTAGAAGGACAACTCTTAGCACAGTCATCATCAGTGTTGCAAGTAATTACTTTTGGGAGGTTAGGTATGCACACACATTTCTCTAGGTAACATATATAAAATCCATCTTTGCATGGGGTCGCATCACAATCATCTGCTATTTGACATGTTTGATCTTCTCCCAACACCACATAGGATGGTGAACCTATGAAGTAATCCATGAAAAAAAAAATGTTAATTAAGTAATTAATAACGAGTGGCTCAAGCACATTAGTGGCTTAAGGTCAGTGATGGAGGTTCATTTGAACCCCCCTTCGACGAAAAATTATACTATTTATGTGTGCTAAAAATAATTTTTTTGTGTATATATAATAGATGTCGAACCCCATTCGATTAGTTTGTGTATCTACTTCTTAAAATTTTGAACCCCCTTAAAGAAAATTATGGTTCCCGCCACTGCTCAAGGCGAATATCGGAATGGAGGCCTTAAATTTTTAAAAATAAATTAGTATATTTTCTTAACAATTTTATTCTTCTAGCTCTTTGAGATATAGAGTTGTTAAAAAAGAAAATTAAAATTGATTTAGTTTAGTAATTCTTTTCAATTGATGATATAATTATACTCAAGATGTATTCAAACTTCTTCCAATAATTCTCTCTTTTTATATGAAATAAATGGTTTTATTTTAAATAGTACAAATAATAACATACCCAGTGAAATCCCACAAGTGGGGTCTAAGAAGGATAAAATGTATGCATATCTTACCACTATTTCATAGAGATAGAGAAATTATTTTCGAAAGACACTCATCTCAAAATAATTAGTCCCAAAAGAAAAATATACTAGATATAAATAGTACTTATTTAATTTTTTTTCTAAAAGAATTTATGATTTAAGATGCTTGCTTTTTTTCTAATCCTATTAGGCCACCTCTGTGCACGTATACACGTGTGTATATATGCATAGAGGTAAAAAAGAAAGAGTTCATGTCATACTCTTTTTTTTTTTTTGTAGATAGTTAGTGTCATACTCAACAAGAGAAAAATGATAATGAAAGAGGGGAAGAGGGAAAAATTAAAAAACTAACCTAGCAAAATGACCACAAAAATAATAGAAAGCACAATGGTTGATTCTTTCTTCATCTTAATTCAAAACTATATCTCAAATCTCAAATGATAATGTTTTTCTTCTATACAATTAAATATGAATTCACAACATTAGTACTGGTATATATAGATGGTGCAACAACTTACCGATTGTTAAATTTCCAAAAATGTAGAAGATATGATCAAAACAACAAATGCAATAACCCAGTCAATTTCCTAGGAAGGTAGAAAAGGGAAAAAATTATTATTTGCATTTATTTTCATTTCCCTTCTATTTTGTCAAGTACATTTGTAGAAGATATGTATCATACTCCCTCCATTCACTTTGCTTGTCACTATTTCACTTTTCGAGGTCAAACTATATGAATTTTGATCAACATTTTAAGATGTATTTTTTCATCATATTAATATGAGAAAGATTGCAACTTATAACATTTTTTGTATAGTTTTCAATCATCTACATTTTAAATTTTAAATATTATATTTAGCTACTTCAATTTAGTTTTGAAGTTTAGTCAAGTTGACCTCGAAAAATAAAATAGTGACAAGTAAAAGTGAACAGAGGGAATATTTAATTTTTAAATGTCAAAATTATATTACAATAACAATTATTATATAATAACCCATTTTGAGATGAGAAGTCCCACACCGGCAAAACACAGGAACAATGCTGGGTATATAAGTAAACAAACCTTACCTACTAATGATGTGTTTTAAATGTTAGAACCCGTAACTTAACTTAAACCCTGAAAGTCCTTAATTGGATCGATTTAATAGAGTTTGCGACCAAGTGTGAATTTCCTTTAAGATTGGTCCTTAAGCCTAATTTGTGTGGGGTCATAAATGCATGTTGTCTTTTAATTGGTCCAAATGGATGATAAGCTATAGTATACATGTACATATTTATCTTGTGTACATGAAAACATTCTCTCCATACTTCGAAAAAAAAATTGGAGAACAAGAAGAAAACCAAAAGCTGTGAATAGTAACCCTCTCGAGTTACTGTAGCAATTCCAAAAAATTCTATTTTTTCGAGTTTTCGATTATTTGATGCTTCAAACTTGGTATATTAAATCCCCTAAGTAGCGTGAAAGCGTTGGTTGGTCGAGAAAACGCGTGGTTTAGCGGGTACGAAGAAATTAACTCTTGAAAGGAGTTGAATGGTATGTT
>JAABOM020000092.1:2281836-2310294 GCA_011800125.2 Solanum clarkiae
TAGAATTCTCATCACTTAACCACATTTATCAATTCAAGTACCATAATAGCACGCCAACTCACATTTACATTTTTAATCATCTCATTTTTCTATAGTATTAAAATATTTCACGTATCACACGTAGGAGAAAGGAAAATTTGAGAATTATACGAGAATTATAAAGTTTTGAAAGTCCAATTGCCTTAGTCAAATCGCGGTCAATCTAACACTTTGGTCTTTCCTTTTTGAATGGAATTCGTAGCACCACGATCTAGTCATATAAATTATCACCATAAGATTTCAAAACTCGCAATACCCATATTACTATATGTCTCGCCTAGACCCAAAGACCCACCAATTTCATTATTAATTTTCAAAATCTCAAGTGTAGGATTAAGTTTTAACTCCTCCAAATAATATAATCCTAATAATTATCGTATGATACTAACCCCTAATATTATTACAAAAATACACACACATATATACATTCGGAGCCACATACTGTAATAATAAGTACGACGAAATGAAGGACCAAAAATACTGGGCAGAAGGGTTGAATTAAGGAGAAACATACATAAACAAAATATTATACCTAATGATTCCTTAAGAATAAAGATGATTCAGTACTATTCTAATATGAAACATTTAAACAAATCAAGACTTCCTTGTGATGAAAAAAATTATTTAGTTATATTATACCTTCTCCCAAATCCTCAGGATATGCACCATCATTTCTTTGGACACATTAACATTCTTGCAAGGTCATAAGTTTCCACTAACTCTATATCCTATAATATATATATATATATATATATATACACACTAGTAAAGGAATGGACCACAACAACTTTCAATTGCAATAATATATTCCTACTCTATTAACGTCAAACAACTTTTGCTTCATACATGTACACCTCAGTTTGTTGTTTCTCCCTTCTTCTTTATTTTACTTGGCACTCATCACTGAGCCCCTCTCTTTATATAGGTGTATATATGTCTATTTATTTATTTTCTTAATTTTCTTAGTGGGTAATAATTAAAAAAATATTATTTAAGAATTAATCATGGTGTTAACCACTAATGTTTGCCCCAAAATATCTTACTTTCTTACCAATATAATAATAATAATAATAATAATAATAATAATAATAGTAATAGTAATAATAAAAGTAAAGAAAGACAAGAATAGTAGTTACGGTGCAGTAACCATTGTCATTTCCTACTCATAAATTATATAGCTTTAGCTATCGAATAGTCCGAAATGCCTACTAATTTTTTTTTACGAGAAAAATATTTGAAGAAAATAACAGGACCAATTCTTAAAATATCTAGCGGGTCCTTACAAATACTTTGAACCCTAACCCTTTTTCCCTACTCCAATTCTTGTTCTTGAATGATCTGAGTATGAATGAGATAAAAGGATCGCGAGTAACTATTAAGGGGTTCAAAATAACCCCTCAATGACAGGGTTCTGATTAAAAAAAGACAGAAAAAGACAAAATTGCACTTCACTAAAACTGTCATACTGGATCACGAGACTCTGTCTATGGGTCATGATTTGGTCTATGGCTCATAGACTAGCTTCTTGTGGATCCTGAGAATCTTCAACCTTGGGTATACAATCAAGGTTCTATGGGTCGTGAAACCTTTTCATGGATCTCAGACGAAGTTTTTGGGATTTCTAAAGTTAGTTCTACGAGGATAGATCTATGCTCTGAGGAACTCTCTATAGATCGTAAATAGGTCTCCTCCTGTTCAACTTTGGTCCGGTTCAGAGACTTGACTTCTCAGAGATTGAAACCATGAGGCCTGGTCTACAGGCCATAAAACGTTCTACGACTCGTAGACTGGGCCTTTAACTCAAATTTTTTCTTGACTCGTAGACTAGGCCTTTAACTTAAATATTTTCCAAGTGTTAAAGGGGACCTACGAGCCCTCATCTATGGTCCATAAAATCATCTACAGACTATAGATATGGTTCGTAGATGCCTGTCTGATACCAAAATCAAATTCAATCCTTGATTTTTATGAACTTATCTAAGTTAGAGTATTTGGGTGGGGGGATTGTTATAGTGTATGTTCTAAAGAAAGTTAAATTTTACCATTATGTACAATTAAGATTTGATCATGTACCTTTTTTCAACTTTATCATGATTAATCAAAATTCTTTAAAATGTATATAGATGCATAAAAAGCTATGTCAAGATAACTATTCTAATGTTCAGAAAAAAGTGATAGAGATAAAACAACTGTGGGTTATAGAAGTTCATTCAACCTATTAAGTTAATATCGTGCTTAATTCTTAGCTTTCATGATGTCTTGCTAAACCTTTTCACTCAGTATTTCAAATATTTGGATAGATCTTTCACCTATTCTGCTCCACTTTTGGATCTCTTGCAATGTATTTCATGTAATAACCTACCTTAAAATAAAAATTCCCACATCGATAAAATACATAAAAGATGTTGGCTATACAAAATAAGTAGGTCTTACTTACTAGTAACACATTCAGTCATGGGCCTAGGCCCAAAGTAGACAATATCACTAGTGCGTTAGACTATTACAAAATGATATTAGAGTCACTTCTATGTTAGCCTTGTTGATATCAGTTAGAGTTCAACAGAGTTTAGGAAAATCTTGATAAGAAAAGGCGAACCTCAATGTTGAGTCTAGGCAAATCTCATGCGAAGGGGTAAACTTCAGCGAGAATGCTAAGTTCATGGAGGGATTGTATGTAATAACTCAGCTTAAGAGAAAAAGTTTCACATCAAGTAAAATACATGAGAGATGTTAGATATATAGATAAGCAGATCTTACCTACTAGTGATGTGCTTTAAAGTCATACGGGCCTAGACCCAAATTAAACAATATCACTAGTGAGCTGAACTTTACATTTCAATCGTTTTTAGTCATTTCTCTCTGCTAAGATATTTCTATTCCTTCTTATCAAGTTCTTCTTAGCTCCTTTAGAGACAGCATGGTAGTCTCTCTTAACTCCATTAAATTGGAAGATTTTTTCTACACATCTTTCATTTATAAAATTCTTATCCAAATATTGTTATAGTCTAATTACATTAAGCTTGACATTCGCGGCATCAGAGATAAAAAATTTCATAACCTTAATAAAAGAAAATCTATTTCAGCTGCCTGAGAATAAAATTGACAATATCAAGAAGGAAAGCTCTCGCAGCTGATGATGTATAACAATAGTTAACTGTAATGTCACCATTCTTGATAAAATAAAAGCAATTATAGGAGCACTGGTGACTAACAATATCACTGCATACTTACTAAGAGTGCTCTTATATTTGATGTCATTTTTACCAAGTATGATGACATTACACTTAGCTATCGTTATGAATCATCGGGTGCCAGAGCTTTTTTTCTAAATATTATTAGTGATGTTAGGTGACTGAAAATCATTTATGCTAATTTTTCTTCATTAAAATTTTGAAATTTTTTGTCTTTGATGTTGCGGACACCAAGCTTAATATAACTAGCTAGGTCAACAAATATCTGTATGAGATTTTTCAAAAGGAAGGTATGGAGAAAAAATCTTCCTATCTAATGACATTAAGAAAGACTGTCATGTTTGCCTCTAAAGCAGTTAAGACATACTTGATAAAAGAGAATAGAAAGATTTTAACAGTGTAAAGTAACTTAGAAAGATTAAAAGATCCTTGCAAGAGGCGAAAAGTCAAGCAAAAAAGATGAAAAGTTCTGTAAAATTGAAGTATTTAAAAATATTTGGTAAAAAGTTTAACAGGACACAATAATAACTAAAGATCAAGCACAATATTGACTGAATTGGTTGAATGAGCTTTTGCAGCTCGTAGCTACTTTATTTCTACTTTTTAAAAAAACTATGATAATTATCTTGACATAGCTTATCTATGTTAAGACATTTTGAAAATTATGAATGATCATCATCATGAAGTTGACGGTATGACACATGATTGAATTTGTTTATACATGATGGTGACATTTAACTCTTTTTGCGAATATTCACATTTTGTATAGTATCAAAATTTTAGCTCAACGAATTCAACTATTTTAGCCTTATAATACACAAAATTTGATGTTCACACAGTTAAATTCTATCCTTGTGTACAATTAAAATTTAATCATATACCATACCGTTTTATCAGCTTCCTAATGATTATTCACAGTTTTAGAATATATCTAAATATGCATGAATAGCTATATCAAGTTAATCATTCTATTGTTTGAACAAAAATGAAATAAAATAGTTTGGGCCATAGAAGTTCATCTAATATCTAATTAGTTAAATTGTGCTTAATTCTTAGCTTTCAAGATATCCTGCTAAATCTTTCGGTCAGTATTTCAAATATTTAGATAGACGTTTTCATCTTTTCTGCTTTGTGTTGGCCTCTTACAAATTCCTTTTAGACTTTTTGAGTCTTTTATTTGCTGTTAAAACTTTTCTATTCCTTTTTATTAAGTCCTCCTTAGTTGCTTTAAAGAAAAGAATGGTAGTCACTCTTAACGCCATCAGTTATGAAGACTTTTTCTCCATATTTCGTTTTTAAAAAATCATATTCAAAAACTGTTGTAGTCTAATTACATTAAGCTTAGTATCCATAACATTAGAGACAAAGATTTCATAAGTTTAATGAAAGGAAAACTAGTATATTTAATTTTTAGTCACCTGACAATATCACTGACAATATCAAGAAGGAAAGCTCTAGCTAATAATTTATAATGACATGTCACCATACTTGGCAAAAAAGAAAGCAAGTATAGGAGCACTAGTCACTAATAACATCAATGCATATTTATTGTTGTTTATCCAAATAAAAGTGAGCAGTGCTCATATACTTGATGCCACTTTGTCAGGTATGGTGATATTATAGTCACCTATCATATGAACACCGCTTGTAAGAGCTTCAGTGATGTTGAAAGATGACTGAAAACTAGTTATGAGAGTTTTTCTTTTATGAAAATTTTGAAAGTTTTTGTCTTTGATGTTGCGAATGACAGTCTTAATGTAATTAAGTTGCTATAATATTTGTATGAGATATTTAAAAAGAAAGATATGGATGAAAGAACCTCCTACGTAATAGTGTTAAGAAAGACTGTCATGCCTATCTCTAAAATAGCTAAGACGGACTTGATAAAAAGAATTAAAAAGGTCTTAGTAATAGTAAAATATATCTGAATACATAAATAACTATGTCAAGATAACTATTCTGGTATTCAAGAAAAAGTGATAGAGATAAACTAGCTGCGGGCTATAGAAGTTTATTCAACCTATTCAATCACTATCATGCTTAGTCCATAACCTTCATGATATCTTGCTAAACCTTTTCACTCAATATTTCAAAAACTTAGGCGAACTTTTTCACTTTTTTGACTTTGCTTTGGGCTTCTTACAAGTGCCTTATAGTCTTTTTGAGTCGTTTTTCTACTGCTAAGACTTCTTTATTGCTTTCTGTCAAGTCCTTTTTAGCTACCTTAGGAGACAAGCCTAGTAGTCTCTCTTAATGCATTAGAGAATAAGACACATTTTCTCCATATTTTTCTTTTTCAAAAATCTTATCCAAATACTGTTGTAGTTGAATTACATAAAATTTGGTATTCGTGATATCAGAGACAAAGAATTTCATAACATTAATGAAAGAAAAACTAGCGTAACTAGTTTTACCACTTGACAATGTCATTGATTATATCAAGAAGGGAACTCTGGTAATGATTTATAATGATAGTTGATTGTAATGTCATAAGAGTATGGTAACATTACAATCAATTGTTATTATGAAACATTTTTTGCCAAAACATTTCCTTCTTGATTTTTTTGTGACGTTGTCAGGTGGCGAAATATTAGTTATGCTTATTTTTTCATTAAAGTTTTGAAGGTTTTTTTTTTGTTTTTGATGCTGCAGATGCTCGGTTTAATGTAACTAGGTTACAATAATATTTTTATAAAGGATTTTTAAAAAGAAGTATATGAAGAAAACGTCTTCTTATCTAATAGCATTAAGAAAGACTGCTATGCTTGTTTTAAAGTATCTAAGATGGACTTGATAAAAAGGATTAGAAAAGTCTTAGTAATAGAGAAACAACTCAAAAAACTAAAAGATGCTTGCAAGAGGCTCAAAGTTGAGTAGGAGAGATGAAAAGTTCTATGAAGATATTTTAAATATTGGGTGTTCGAGGAACTTTTGGCATCACTACCTTATGGCAAGTTTACTGAGTATCCACCATACACTTTTCAAAGATGGTATAGTTACAATCGTCTCTGGATACATAAGGGTACATATGGGTACGAGCTTATGCTATGATAGTCGCAGCCAACCCAACTATTAATTACACATCCCAGACTGTCAACTACATATTGGTTAAAATTGAAATCACTTAAGTTAATTCAGTAGAATACTAAGTTATTTTAGCTTTATAGTTACATAAAATGTGAATATTCATAAAAAGAGCTAAGTTTTATTATCGTGTAAAATTAAGATTTAATTATGTACCACTTTTCTAGCTTCATGATAATTATCCATAATTTTTAGAATGTATCTAGACACATAAATAACTATGTCAAGACAATTGTTATGGTGTTCAGGAAAAAGTGATAGAGATAAAATAGTTGTGTGCTATAGAAGTTTATTCAACCTATTCAGTCAATATCATGCTTAATCCATAACCTTCATGATATCTTGCTAAACCTTTTGACTCAATATTTCAAAAACATAGATGTCACGACCCAAACCTAGGGCCTAGACATGATACGGCGAATGGAAAGCCCGAAGACAACCCAAACAAGCCTCGTAGCATATCATGTACACATCCTTAGTTGCGGAAGCAAATTAAACAATCATAAAAGTTAAATAAATGATAGGGAAAGGGACTAAGGGAAACCATTCATAATAATAATGGAGTAAGAAGAGTCAAGCTTCAATAACATAATAAATCCATGACATAATATCCAACGACCCCTCTAACATAGAATGGAGCGGGGCCAAGACTCTTTCCGTGCTCACCCTCATTTAATAAGTATTCAACATAAGAGCAAGTCTCTATAAAACATGAATGAGAATAGCTATCGCCCTTTCAATTGAGGACTCACCAACTAACTTTTTTACAAGAACCAACTAACTACGCGGAGGAGGAGAATGATCAAATAGAGCTCTAGTCCGTACATGGTAATATCATGTAGGCATAGAGTATGTGTTAGTATGTTTGAATGTACTAAGTATGCGGGATGGAGTGCAACAAGAATCATAAGCCATAATAACAAGATGCTTAATCATATTCAATGAACATAAGCTCAACATGCCCTGTGTGATCAATGCATAGGATGAAACATGCTTAAGAATAATCATACTTGCATATATTGTTTAACATCATAACATAACATAAATAGATCATTCAATATGCTTAAAAAAATTCCTTCTTGATGTTGTTAGTGATGTTGTCAGGTGGCTGTATATTAGTTATGTTTATTTATTTAATTAAAGTTTTGAATTTTTTTGTTTTTGATCCCAGATGCTCGGGTTAATGTAACTAGGCTACAATAATATACGTATAAAGATTTTAAAAAAGAAATATATGGAGAAAAAGTCTTCTTATCTAATGGTGTTAAGAAAGATTGTCATGCTTATTTTTAAAGTAGCTAAGATTAACTTGATAAAAAGGATTGGAAAGGTCTTAGTAATAGAAAAACAACTCAAAAAGCTAAAAGACGCTTGCAAGAGGCTCAAAGTCAAGCAGGTGAGATGAAAAGTTCTGTCAAAATATCTTAAATATTGGGTGCTCGAGGAACTTTTTGCATCACTATCTCATGGCAAGCTTACTGAGTATGCACCACATCCCTTTTCAAAGATGGTATAGTTACAATCATCTCTGGATATGCAATGGTACATATGGATACGAGCGTATGCTATGATAGTCGTAGTCAACCCAAGTATTAATTACACGACCCCTATTATCTACTACATTCCGGTTGAAACTGAAATCTTTTAAGTAAATTCAGTAGAATACTCAGTTATTTTAGTTCTATAGTTGCACAAAATATGAATATTCATAAAAAGAGATAAGTTTTATTATTATGTAAAATTAAGATTTAATCATGTACCACTTTGATAGCTTCATGATGATTCTTCATAATTTTTAAAATGTATGTAGACACATAAATAGGTATGTCAAGATAACTGTTAGGGTATTCAGGAAAAAATGATAGAAATAAAATAGTTGCGGGCTATAGAAGTTTATTCAATCTATTCGGTCAATATTATGTTTTATCCTTAGCCTTCATGATATTGTGCTAAACCTTTTCACTCAATATTTGAAATACTTTCATGTCTATCTTTTCTTGTCGATTATACTTAAAATAGATGTCCAACAATACGTGTCTAATTTATAAAATCAATAGATAATTTTATATTTAGTTCCTAATTTACCCTTATCATTAAATATAATTATTTTCTTGTTACATTTTTCAAGACGTTGTATTTATTATATTCGAAGCGTGATTTGGTAAAATTACCCCTTTCATTCACCACTTCTTAATTTATGTGATAGGTCAATAGTAAACAATTATTATTGAATAGAGAGAGTACTTAGACAAAACTTTTCACCTCTTCTGCTCTTCTTTAGGCCTTTTGCAAGTGTCTTTCAGTCTTTTTGAGTCGTGTCGTTGCTATTAAGACTTTTCTATTCTTTCCTATCAAGTCCTTCTTATTAGCTGCTTTAGAGACAAACATAACAATCTCTCTTGACGCCATTAGTTAAGAAAACTTTTTCTCCATGTCTTCTTTTTTAAAAAATCACACCTAAATATTGTTGCAGTCTAATTACATTAAGTTTGACATCTGTAACATCAGAGACAAAAGATTTCATAACTTTAATGAAAGAAAAACTAGCATAACTAGTTTTTAACTACCTGACAACATCATTAAAAATATCAAGAAGGAAAACTTTGTTAGCTGATGATTTATAATGACAGTTGACTGTAATGTCACCATACTTGACAAAAATGACAGCAAGTACGGGAACACTGGTCACTAACAACATCATTGCACTGAGTAGTGCTCTTATATTTGATGTCATTTTTGTCAAGTAGGGTGACATCACAATCAACTGTCATCATGAATCATCGATTGCCAAAATTTTTCAGATGTATGAGTGATGTTGTCACATGACTGAAAAATAGTTATGCTACTTTTTTTTAACTAAAGTTTTAAAATCTTTTGTGCGCAATGTTGCGGATGCCAAACTTAATGTAACTAGGCTACAACAATATTTGTAGGTGATTTTTAAAGGAAGAAAGGAGAAAAAAGTCTTCCTATCTAATGGCATTAAGAAAGACTACCATGCTTACCTTTAAAACAACTAAGAAAGACTTGATAAAAAATAATGAAAAGATCTTAGCAACAGAGAAATGATTCAAAAAGTCTAAAAGATGCTTATAAGAGGCTCAAAGTTAAGTAGAATAGATGAAAAGGTCTGTCAAAGTATTTCAAGTATTAGGTGGAAAATTTTAGCAGGACATCATAATGGATAAAGATCAAGCACAACACTTGGGTCCATCATCCAGAGTAGTGGTGATATTGATGATGATGTCACACACCATATTGGGGCAGCATGGACGAAATGGAGGCTTGCCTCTTGAGTATTGTGTGATAAGAAGATACCACCTAAGCTCAAAAGTAAGTTTTACAAGATGATGGTTAGACCATCATTACTGTATGGGATGGAGTGTTGGCCAATCAAAAATTCACATGTTCAGATGATGCAAGATGCCGAAGATGAGGATGTTGAGATGAATGTATGGATATACCAAGAGTGATAGGATTAGGAATGAGACCATTTTAAAAAAGTTAGAGGTGGTCCCTGTGGCTACAAAATAAGGGAAGCGAGATTGTGATGATTTGGACATGTGCAAAGAAAAAGTACCGATGCTCCTGTTAGGAGGTGCAAGAGGTTGGATGTAGGAGTTACACGGAGGGGTAGAGGCAGACCGAAGAAGTATTAGGGGGAGGTGATTAGACAAGAAGATGAAACTTGATCTCACCGAGAACATAATATTAGATAGGAAGGAGTAAAGGTCACGAATTAGAATAACAGGCTTATAGGTTAGTAGGGTTAGGTGATGTTTAGTCATGGAGATTAGTAGGGTAGGAGGTTTAGTCGTGCCTTTATATCTTGTGTTGTCTCTAACCGTGTTACATATGTTATTACTATCGCATTTTCATATTATCACGTGCTTTTCGTTATTAGTCGCTCGTTCTGTCTCATTTTCTTTTCGTTCTGTTTTTTTTTTTCATATCTAGTTTATGCTGCTTATGAATTTTTGAGATGAGGTTTCCTAGGAAACAACCTCTCTATGTCTATGAGGTAGTAGTAAGGTCTGCGTACATTCTACCCTCCCAAAACCCACTTGTGAAATTTTACTGAGTATATTGTTATTTGTAAATATTCATCATCATGAAGCTAACAAGATGGCATATGGTTGAACTTGTTTATACATCACGGTGACATTTAGCTCTTTTGAGAAATTACATTAAATACCCTCTTAATTTGACAACAAAAGTTAATTTAGCATTTTAATTATACGGGAAATACCTCTTTCAACAATTTTTAATATACTTTCCTAAGATTATAATACCACCCTCATTTGCTACATCATAGTCATGTAACCAAACAAAACATCATTTATTTTGTTTATTCACCATTTTTTCCCAACACTTTCTAAATTTAGTTTAAACTAATTAATTAATTAATTAAATAAGCAAACCAAGAATTTCAAATTCTTTTTTTTTTGAAATTTTTTATCCTAATAAATTTTGATGTTGAAATGTGTGCAAATTAGGTATTGAAAGAAAGACATCCAAAGTCCAAACACAGAGATTTTAAAAGAATTGCCACAAAACTACTATATAGGTTACCAACATAGTCCATGTAGTACTGCGTGGCTAGCTAGGTAGCCATGCAACAAAATTAAATAAATTGCAAAGCTACCAACTTTTGCAAAGAACTGCTGGCATTTGGTTTCAGTGATTCAGGTATGTTTTTCTCCTCTTTCTTTGTTCTTTTCCCTCGTGAATCACCCTACGCGGATTTTCCCCCACCCCTCCACCCAAAATTTTGAATAGTAACTGTTTGATGGTAAATTACATAAACTGAAAATTCACGTTAAAGGTGGAATCTTGTGTAACCTATTGTTCATTCCACTATTGTTTCTTGATTGTCTATGCTTGGGGAGTATTGGTGCCTAATTTTGTGATTTAAGTAGGAGCAGAGCTGTGCACACCAACTGTTTGTCAAAATGTGTGAACAAATTAAAGTAGAGTTATTGGTGATTTTGTTGCACCTATTGTTCACCCTTGTGTTTATCATGATTAGATTTAAGTTTGAAGGGATTTTTTAATACTTGGTATGCTTGATGCTAAAAGTTTTGAGAGACGAAGATGCTTTGAATTTACAAGGAATGGAAAATGTGCACAAATGAAGCTGAACAAGAATGAGCTTTTTAAGTTTAGTGATGTGGTACTCTGATTGTTGATTTGTGTCTTATTCCCTCATGTCCCAAATGTGATGTTTGCATTCATGGTGTGCAATTTTATGATTGTGTCGTGCAATTTTTAAGAGTGAAATATATGTTAAAGAATCTTCCCTGGCCACTCTGAAGAGCCTGAGGTCGTTGATATTGTTGGAATGAGTTATGTACCCTCCTATTATACTTACTATGATTGTAACGGGGACAATGCATATTTTTGTGTGTGGGTTAAGGTGGGGGAGGTTGCTTTAGTTTTGCGATGACTAGATTTTTGATGATGAATGTGGAAATTAATTGATATTGATGTGATATTTTCACGTTCTGTGGCTTGTTTGGTACCAATAAAGTTTAAAGTGTGGTCTAGAACTTGCCAGAAGTGTGCTTCCAGGTGAAGACAGGTTGCACCTGGTTTGAAGTACGATCTTAGACTTCTATTGGAACATTGAATTTTTATTGTGCATACGCATTTTACATGATTACCCTAGTCAATTCCTTGCAACCTTTTCATTTGATTGCCTTTCCCCTTTTTGTGACCTATGTTGCTCGGACTCTTCAAAAATATCAGCGAGTGCGTGTCGGATTCTTCAAAAGTAGTGTATTTTTTGGAGAATCCGACGTGGGTGCGGCATCAAAAGTGAAGAGTCGCTGCAACTTAGTTTGTGACTAGACTCTTTTGATGCACCCACCTTCTTGGGCACTCTAAGTCACAACTAAAGCTAAAAGTCCATGTTTTGGGGGAGGGGATGGGAACAATGTAGGGCAATGTAGGGTGGAAGTTGATTTAAAAAAAAGAGAATAGATAAATGGGGCACATTCTGGAATGACCCAAGCATGCGACCCATGCCAAGAAGATAAAAAGGGCACATTGTGGAATGACCCACGTAACATACTCACCTATGCAACTAACTCACATAGCTGAACATGAGGTGTGTTTTGTCATGTTTTTGCACAAGTTTAAATAGATTTTAGGCATTTTCTTATAGGATCTCCATACTTTTGAAGCTCAGAGAGAAGCCATAGTTTCTTTTGGGAGATTTTGTAGGATTCACCATAGAGTGTCAATTTTTCTTTCCTAAGGACTCCT
The DNA here is from genome assembly GCA_011800125.2 of Solanum clarkiae. Lineage (NCBI taxonomy): Eukaryota > Viridiplantae > Streptophyta > Magnoliopsida > Solanales > Solanaceae > Solanum > Solanum clarkiae. The sequence continues at coordinate 2,294,418 of JAABOM020000092.1, forward strand.
TAATTATTTCTTTTTTTCCCTTTCATCTGGTGTTTTCCATTTTTAGCATGAGTAGCTAAACTCCATAGCTTGAGTTGTAGACTCTTATGTCATTAATATGAATGCGCATTCATTTATCTTGCCTATTATTACTTGGATTTTGATTATCTACCTATTTATATTTTTATTTGTCAATTTGGTGATTGCAAACACTAAATTAAGCCCTACAACATCTATTTCTTGCTTGGAAAAGTAAAAACTGGGGTATTGAACAAGTAGCAAAGAATAGAGTGTATCTAGAGTTATTTTTCTTGATTAACGGCTCGAACTAGGACTAAGGAGATTCCTACTTGGATTTATTAATTGGGTTTTAGTATTTCTTTCTCTTGAGTTTGGAAGAACTTGCAGGGATTAACTTGCTAGAATAGGAAAATTCTTGTAAGTAGTTTTGATTTGAGTCATAATCATCAATCCTATGTATGCAAGCAAGATACATTTCGTGAAACAGAGATGCCATATTGAAGTATGCATGTAAGCAAGATACTTACATTCATGAAACGGAGATGCTATATTCATGAAACGGAGATGCCATATTGAAGTTACGACGCCGGTTCCTTTTAAAATAAAAAAACAAGTCATACTTTCTTGCATTCCAAGTGTTCGAGTAAATTCCTAGCTTTAGTAAAATAGTCTGGTTTTAGATTTAATAGTTCACTCACTTTCTTGTTTGAAGATAACTTAGAAATTCACAAACCTTGACCTACATGCACTTCTCGTGGGATCAATCTCAACCTTTGTTGGATTTGTTTTTTCTACGACCGTACTACATTTCATTTTGAAGTGTAGGATTGATCTACCAGAAAGCCACAATGTTCGCGAGTAATTATTACTCGATTTTAGGCTTTTAGTTTCTCGGGAAGAGCTTTATGGTCTTCCATATAATAACAACATAGTTGCGCCAGTAGCTCTGCTGTGTGTTGCTGATTTCATGTTCCAAGTTCTCATCTTTTCTCCTAAGGCTCTGATTTTGATGATTTTACTTTTTAAGTGATTGAACGTATTTGGGTCATTTTGTATGTACTTTGAATTTTTTTTAAAAAAAGTACTGATTTATGCTTTGGTTAACTGAGAATTTGGATTCAACTTTCTGGAAATTGCCTGCGAGCTATATTTGTTTGTGTGTTATTTGCTTCAATAGTATTGACGTGTTTGTGTAATCAGTACAGGAGACAGTTTTGAATGATGGACAAGAAGAAATATCTGATTGAATCGTAGCATTACGCACTCTACGAGAAGGTAGGGCAAGGAACAAGTGTCTGGGTTCATTGCTCTCTTTGTATTCTCTAAATGAAATTGCTATTGTCAAAATCCTAGACTCTGAGCTTGATAATTGCAATCTCGTAATATTTCTCTGTTTTGTTTTCTTTATTTTGTCAACTGCTTTATCTAGAAGGTCCAGGTTATATGTATATATATTTATTTTCTGCTTATGGGTTTTTGAAACGAGGGTTTCCAGGAAACAGCCTCTCTACTTCTAGGAGGTAGTGGTAAGGTCTACGTATATTCTACCCTCCCCAGATTCCACTTGTGGGATTCCACGGGGTATGTTGTTGTTGTTGTATTTTTAATTTATTTAATTGAGATATTCAAGTAGACACTCTATATAAAATTTTATGCTTTTATGTGTTTGGTCTCAAATTGCATTGACAATTATTAAGTGAAGGAAAAGAAAAATTATTGTATGAAATTTTGTGTCATCTATGTTGTGATGCAAGATATCATGCCGTGAAACTTCGATATTGAACGATACAACACTATGACAGAGACGTTCTAGCCTTGCTTTCCAATGTAACTAAATTTCATTTGGTGACATACATGCTAATTTGGTATTGAAAATGGTATTTGAAGTGGATGCTTGATATTTTTTATTCACCTCTTGATGTTGGCATTTTGCTTGAAAAAAAAAAGGATGATATGTATTAGTAACGTGTTTACCCTTAAATGAGCATGTCACAAAATTATTCTGCTACTTCTCTTTTGAAGAGGTTTTGGATGCCCCAACAACATTGTCTTTAACAATTAAGTTGTTTCCCTGAGTTGTGGTTCATAGTCCTTACTGGTTCATTAGCTGAAACTTGAAGTAGAGAAGCTACAAAGTTTTTCTTTCAATCTTCTAGCAGATTGTATATAGTGTATTTTCTATATTGCTTATTCCTCCAGTAATTTGATCTCCCGTATATCTTCACTGCACCCTCAGATTGGTCACATGTGCATGTAAAAATCAACTGTCTTGATTTATCCCTGTGGCTGTGAAGGTTTGCTGATGTGGCATGTTTGGAGCTTAAGAGGACACGAGTGCACAGGCAAATTTATCGTTGGTCACATAAACCCATGACAGCATAATTTATTCGGTCCATTCAATCAGTCAGTTGGGTAAAAATAAAATCAGTCAGTTGCTCAATGGGAATTTGGGGGATAAGTGCTAGGAGGAGGAATTGGCTTGGCCTCTGCAGCATCAGTTGGAGAATGAGTAGACAGTCATTCAAACAAATTGGCCGAAGAACATTTTCAGACTCTTACACTGTCAATAGTGACAATTCTGTCTTGCCAGTGTTGATTATCGGTGCTGGTCCAGTTGGGCTGGTTCTCTCCCTACTTTTAACGAAACTAGGTATTTTCTTGAAAACCCCCCATCCCACATTGGAAAATATTATTTTTCCCGTGGTCGATTGAATATAAAAGCATAAGATGAAGTACAAATAAGTGATATGGAGCAACAGTTGTGATGTTCGTGAAGGAAAATGATTAAAATCATAAGTGAGGGGTCAAAAGTTTTTTCCTTTAAGAAAGAAGTTTCAAATCCCAAGCTAGCCTAATGCCAGAGGAAAATAACTTTCTGCATACCAAATGCACTCAGCTTATTGTCAAGCTCTGGATTCTGGGGTTCTCTTTTTGGAAATTTGTACAGCCATTTCTGTTGGTATTCTTGTTTGAATTCTGAAATTTTTCCTTGAACTCCTTTAGGTGTAAAATGTGCAATCTTAGAGAAGAACAAGGCCTTCTCCACGCATCCTCAAGCACACTTCATCAACAACCGGTCTATGGAGGTTGGTTTTGTCATTTGGAAACATGCCTTTTTGCCTTTTCTTCTGATGCATAGAAAGATGTTGACATTTGAGAGTGCATTGATTGAAAAACCTTTGTTTTGATGTAGCTATTGTTTCTAGGTGTTTCGCAAATTGGATAGTCTTGGAGACGAGATTCTAAGGTCTCAACCGCCAGTGGAGTTTTGGAGAAAGTTTATATACTGTACTTCACTGACGGGACCTGTTTTAGGTGTTGTTGATCATATGCAACCTCAAGGTAGGATTTAAATATGTGATTTTATAAGAGATTTTTTTTCTAGATGCATTGCAAATGGCTTTGCTGTATGTCAATATATTAGTCATGATTATTGTTATTGCAAATTAAATACTCTCTGTCAAGTTTTATGTTAAATGATCCAAACTAATGCAAAATTAAGAAGTGACTATGACAGACTTTTCAAGCAATTTATGTCGTAACAAAATGTTATAGTAGCTCTTCTACTTCTCAAAATGGACACTGCAACTTAGTTTTCGCTCTCTTAACATGCCACTGAATACAAAATATTACATGGGAGAATTTGCACTTACTGGTTTCTAAATCATCAAACTACATTTTGTTCACCTCAGATCCTCTTAAAATATGAAATGGAATACTTGTACCGAATCCCAATCAGAGAAGATATCACTGAATAAATAATGTGAGTTCATGTGTGAATTCTGTTTTGAAAGATAAATTGCAATTTAGATTGAAATTTCAAGTGATCAAATCCATGAAAAACTGGCAGGCGTATCCACTGTTATTATTACATGAGCGCATCAGACTTGTCTACGTACAAATGGATAGTATGTATCCTTAAATGAGATGGGGAGAGTAGTATGATATCGATCTTAGTAGATACATTTATTGCATCACAATTTTATTGATTTTCTTTGTTGAAGATACATCTTATATGCTTACTTATGACTGTTTTCTTTTCTGCAAACCTTTTCCCTTTTGTTGTCAGATTTTGATCAGATTGTGAGTCCTGTATCTGTTGCACACTTCTCCCAGTACAAGCTCTCCAGATTGCTGCTTAAGCACCTTGAGAAACTTGGTTTCCATATGATAAACTCTGAAAAGCGTGAGCATGGCTCTATTGGCGAGAGGGAGATCTTAATGGGGCATGAATGCATTGCAATCAATGGTGCTGAGCATGGTGTCATTGTAGCAGCCTCTTTCCTTTCAGAAGGGAAGTATATAACAAGAGATATTCAGTGCCATTTCCTTGTTGGTACAGATGGTGCTGGAAGTAGTGTCAGAAAGTCCTTAGGAATTAACATGATAGGTGAAAAGGACTTACAAAAGCTTGTTAGTGTGCATTTCTTGAGCCAAGAGTTAGGGCAGTATCTCATTAAAGAAAGACCCGGCATGCTGTTTTTCATCTTTAATAAAGATGCTATTGGTGTTCTTGTTGCCCATGATCTCAATCAAGGGGAATTTGTCCTGCAGGTAAACCTGTTTTGGAATATGTCCGAAACTGCCATATCTATAATATCCACCTTCTTGTATTATTAAACCCGAATCTGTTGACATTGGTTAGCAGTATTTTGATAGCACTGGTAAAAAATTTGCAGGTACCATTTTATCCACCTCAACAGAAGCTTGAGGACTTTAGTTCTGAGGTGTTTCTCTACTTTTTTCATGGAATTTTTTTTGTGTACTCTATTAGTCCAATAATCGCCTTTAGTGGAAGAGGATGAATCAATGGGCTTATGTTCTCGTAATTCATTTATTTGGTGTACCACAATATGGGTGCTATGGCTGCAGTGCATGACATTTGTACCAATATTCTTTATTTACCATGTTGTTCTTTGGGCTTCATAAATGGTTGTAGATGTGTAAGAGATTGATTTTCAAATTGGTCGGCCTAGAGCTCGCAGACGTCAATGTGATGGATATTAAGCCTTGGGTGATGCATGCTGAAGTAGCTGAGAAGTTTCTATCTTGTAACAACAGGATAATACTTGCTGGTGATGCAGCTCATCGGTTTCCTCCTGCTGGTGGTTTTGGTATGCAATTTTTTTTGTGCATGTATCAAGTTTTCGTTATGTCAACTTAAAACTGGTAATTGTTACCTTTCTTAAAAAATGGTATCATCTAGTTGTGTCTTGGATATTATTAAGAATAAACTTTTTGCCATTCCTTTTTCTCTTGGGAGAGTTGGGGGACAGGAGAGAAGACATATCAATGCAGTGCAGTGGTTTTTTGCCATTGATTCGTACAAGACTCTTTCAGAAAATGTTGATGTAAATGTAAAAATTGCAAGTTATTTCTGTGGGAGGGGGATAATTATATCCACATAGGACAAAATATCGGAGCTATAATCAAGCTTAATTAAGCTCAAGAGAGCATTTGTTGGTTGGAGGACATCTGAACTGCAATCAGTCTCCTCATTATGATGTTAGTAACTATGCATTGCACTGGTGATATTGACACAGTTGATTTGTATCTGATTATATGTAGAGAACCTGATTGACATATGGTAATTTTTAAAGGACATAATCAATTAAGTTTGTAATAGTGTTTCCTATCTAACAATTAACGTCTTAGATGATATGGTTCACACAATTCAATACATAATCAAAGTGTGTCCATGTTCTTTCTTTCATTGCTACCTGTCAAAAGTAAGTTCCTGGGGAACACTTGAAGGAATTCTAAAGACATAATGCTACCAAAGGGTTTGACGTAACGATTACTGAAGTGGGTATAAATTTTGGAAACCAGGGTTCAAATACCAGCAGTGAGAAAAATGCTACGCGATTTCCCACCATCTATTTAAGCCTTGATGAATAGAGTTATATGGTACCTGTGTTGGTGGGAAGTAGCAAGTAATTAATGAAATAGTCTAGGTGCACGCGCTCTCGTCTAGAGCCCATTATTATAAAAAAGACATAATTAGGTAAAAGATCAGTGCCATTACCCCTCTATAATTGAATGAACATTTCGATGAGAATGTTCGAATATTAGAAAGTATTTCAAGAGTAAAGGGGAAAGTAAAAAAGAACATGACAATAATTTTCTATCCTGCACGGACAAAAGAACTGGTCTTGACGACTGTTAAATCAGGTAAAGAAAATTTAAGGCGCCATGTGACTTGTGAGATGCATCCAACTCAAGATACTTTTCTATCCTGCAGTAGTTGTTTATTTTAGGATTTAATAGTTGAGACTGGGATAAGGAGATCTGCTCAAGACACTTTTTTCTTTTATTCAGGGATGAATACTGGTATTCAAGATGCTCATAATCTTGCTTGGAAATTAGCTTCTGTAATCAATGGTGTCTCACCAATTTCAATTCTCAACTCTTATGAACTAGAACGCAGTCAGGTATTCATTTCCTAAATTCTTGGTTTCATAATGTATATGGTAGTGTCTATGTATTACGGATTTCTCTGATCTTGTTATTATGAGCTGAAAACACTACTTAAAATGTTTCAGATAGCCCAATTTAATACAGTGCTTAGTGTCCAAAACTTTAAAGCAGCAATGAAAGTTCCTGCTGCACTTGGTCTTGATCCAACTGTAGCAAATGCAGGTAAAGTGAAAACCTGAAAATTTTATCACATTAAAATTTAATTAAAGACATTATGTGTTTTTTCCTGCAGTACATCGAGCTCTTAATGACACTGTTGGTTCCATTCTGCCATATGTACTTCAAAGGACAATATTAGATGGAATATTCAGCATAGGTCGTGCACAACTCTCAGATTTTGTATTGAATGAAAATAATCCACTTGGATTTGCAAGGCTAGCCAAATTAAGACAGATATTTGAAGGAGGACAGAGCCTTCAGCTCCAGTTTCCTGCCGAGGATCTTGGTTTCAGGTTGCATATCTACTTTTGTTATATCCATATTGAAGTTGATTTTTCAATTATTATTGTTTAATCATGGCTCCTATGACTGCTGGATACTGTCTCAACTCTGAGTAGAACTCCAAAGAAGCCATCTTGGATGTACGCTAGATGATTGTTTCTATCTTAACTATAACCCTGTTGGAAGCACTTGTTTTCATCAGTACTCTGATCTTGAGATGTTTACATTAGGTATTGGAAAGGAGCATTGGTGTCTGAAGATGATAGTATGTTGAATGTGCATGAAACACCAACAGGACGCAGAAGGGATTATATTCCTTGCTCGGAACCTGGATCAAGGCTCCCTCATATAAATGTTAAACTGCTTTCTAACCCGTCAAGCAAGGTATGGACTCTTTCAAGGGACGAACATTGCCATGGTAGGAGCCAGACTTTGTTAGATCATGGTCTTGTTCGTTCATTTCTTGACAAGTTTGAAGAAGCCAAATAACTGAACCAAAAGGGGGTTCTTTTACCTCTAGCCTTTCTAAAGATTACAATATTCGACTTGCAGCCATCTTGTTTCAAGTTCACATTACTGTTTCTTCCTAACAGAATACAATCTTATGCAGGAAACATTCTCTACTCTGGACCTTGTATCTGGAGATAAGGTTGAGTTTGTCCTTATAATAGCTCCATTGAAGGAGTCCTACTGTCTGGCTCGAGCTGCACTAGAGGTGGCCAACAAATCAAAACTTCCCTTAAAGGTTTGTGTAATGTGGCCTAGCGGAAGTATTGATGGAACCGGAAGAAGTGAGGCTGCATTGACACCCTGGAAATCTTTTGAAGAAATTGTGGAGGTGAAAAGGTCATTAGATTCGCCATCCTGGTGGGACATCTGTCAGATGACAGACAGGGGAGCCATATTAGTAAGACCCGATGAGCACATTGCTTGGCGTACAAAATCCAGAATTGCAGATCCCATCATGACGATGAAAAACGTTTTCCACATTGTTACAGGAATTGATTGCATCTGATAGCACCTTTTATGAAACTTTTACCCCATTAATAAATGGTAGGCTTGACATTGCTTCTCTGGTTTACATTAGCTAGAACACAAGGTTGGAATACTTTGCTTTTCGTTGGCTCGAGTTGCCCAATACCTATGCTTGCAGATACTCGTTGGAACAATTGAGATGGAGCAAGTTTTCGGACATCACCAAAAGAAGTACCTTTATAATAACAACAAAAAACCAGTTATGCTGGTAACCTTCATTCATTTAAGTTCTTGTAGTCATAGTACATTTTATTCTGGCCTCAATTAGAAGTGCATTGTATTTTATGTATTCATAATTTCATGATGCAGAAGTGACTCAAGAAATACTTCTACAATTTTGTAATTAATGTTGAAGGAACAATAAATTATTTCTGAAGGCTAATTCAACTCTTGATGTAGTGTCACGACCTGGACCTATGGTCTAGGACTGACATGGCGAATGGGAACTCGAGAGTCTCTAAACAAGTCTCAAAGTATTCAATTTCACATCATCGGTTCGGAAGCTTATACAAAAGTGAACACATAATTCTAAGGGATGGAAAAGTAGGACTCACATTATGGGGATATCTTAGGGAAAGAGATTAATATGGATTCACGTAACACGTAGCACATAAAAACTAAGGGGCGGGTAAGTATGACTCATGTTATGGGGGCAATTTGAGATTTAGGATCTTTCACATCATAACATAAATTAAGTCATAAGACTCATATCCAAACCACATTATGATAGCCAGTAGGTAACCAAGATATAACATAATCTTCAACCATAAGACTTAGCATATAACGTAAAAGAGTTTACAAGATGTCCAACAATGCATCTAACATAAGATAGGTCGGGGGCCAAGATATACCCTCGGATCTCCACTGTACGACGTCTAGCTTGGATCTCAAGTTTTGTTTGTTGTGGTGAGTCCTATCTTCCAAGGACAAACCACCATTCCTCTACCTATGGTGTTTTACTTATTTTATTTACTTTGAGAATAGGTTCGGAGAATATCTTGGCCCCCGACCTATCTTACGATTAGAGGCATCATTGAACATCTTGTGAACTCCTTTACGTTTATATGCTCAGCATTATGATTGGAGGTTATGTTTATGATTTTTGCTAGCTGTTAGTTATTGTTATGCGAATTGGTTGAGCCTTATGATATGGTTATATGTATGAGGTGAAAGATCTATGTCCCGGATTTCCCCCATAGAGTGAGTCATACTTACCTGTCCCTTAGTATTTATGTGCTACGTGCTTTGTGAATTCATGTTACTGCCATTCCCTATGACATCCCCATAGCGTGAGTCCTTTTCTCCCGTCCCTTAGAATTATATGCTTACTATTCGTTTACGCTTTCGAACCGATGATGTGACTATGGTACTATGAGGCTTGTTCAGGGACTCTCGGATTTCCATTCGCCATGTCACTCCTAGACCCAAGTTCGGGTTGTGACACAAACATACCTTGAAAGCGGTATGGAATTATTAACATCTAATTTAATTGTATGCGATAATTTACACGTTTTACTTTTAATAAGTAGGGTAACTTATGTGTACACTTTAACTTTTTCAAATTTACTTTGTGCAATTTTACTAGGTAGATATTATTAGAATATATCCTTAAATTCAATTCTATCTACTTGATATATTTAGGATTTTTTAAAAACTATAGCCAGCAGGCCAATTTCGTTAATAGCAATAAAATGGCTCAAAATGAGCCTTTTACAGCTTTGCCCATCAAATAAACATGTTAGCCATACAATAAAATTCAAAATCCGATCCAAATCTTCCACCGCCTTAGTTGTAATAAAAGAGTAGGTGAGAAGCCAAAGTTTCCTGAAAAGGACCCTGCAACTTATTTATCTCCTCTCAACCGATGATGATTTTCCTGTTGGTTTTGAATCGTCATTTTAGTCTCCTTTTCTCGATCTACTTGATACTTGATGTCTAACTTCTATTTCTTCCTAGATGTCCTATCTAGTGAAGCTTGAAATTTGAAAAGACCAGGTCCTTTTCTCGCATTTCAGTTTATGTGAGTCCTTCTTTCAATATTCGTACTGTTCTTTCCATTTGAGCTAGTTCTTTCTTTTGCTCGTTTTTGCACTTTTTGATGGCAGACTTAGCCTAGGCTTAGTTAGTATAGATTAACTAGGCATATTTGCATAAATACCCTTAATGCGTCGAACATTAGTTGTCATGTTGTTCATCATAAACTTATTTAGCGCTGTCTTTTATCCTCCTTGTCTTTATCCTTAGTAAAGGATTTGACACTTATCCATGTTTAATATTCTCCGTGTGTTGCTTAAAAATTGATTAAAGGACCAAAACTGTCTGCCCTTCCTATTCAATGGTCATGTTTGTGATAATGTCACCTAACTAATTTGCTTCCCTGATTGTGTGATGTATATACATATAAATAATCTTCTTAAGATCTTGAATTTCCTCTACTATGCTAACTATCTCCTAAGAAATCTTCCATTCATCCTTTAACATCTTAACCATGCTGAGTGAATTTGTTTCAACCACTATCTTGTGTATGTTATGTGCCTTACAAAATTGTATTTCTTTCCAAATAGTTATTACTTCTGCTACTATATTAGTTGCAATCCTTATGTATTCTTCCTCTGCATGCATAAATTTCCTTGCCCATTTCTAATATAGAAGTCATATGAACTCCTTGGATTGCCTTTACCAGCACCATCAATATTGCACTTTATCTAACCATTATCAGAAAAATTTCACTTGATAATTTTGTAAAACAATTTCGGCTTGTGCTACTATATCAACTTAGAACTCTCTGACCACCTTCTTGGGATATTTTCCCATTTTGGAAATTTGAATCTGATTAATTGATTTAAGGTTGTTTCACACTTGTCTTATATCATTATGAAAGTAATTTGTTTACCATGTCTAATTTGGTTCTGCCTTTTCCATAGCTCCCATGACAATACTACGGGAATAGCCTTTAGTATGTCCCTTAATTTTTCATTCTCCATATTGGGCCACCAATTTGTGAGAACTTTACTTAGTTGTTCTCCTTCTAACCTATGAACTACACATAAAACAAAATACCTCCATAGCTTTTGAGCTGTAAGGACTCTTAGAATAAGATTATCTATGGTTTCCTTCCTTCCTATATCACAACAATAACATTTTGAAACAATAGAAACTCAGCATCTCTTCAAGTTATCATAAGTGGGCATTCTTAACTTAATTACTCTCCATAAAAAGAAATATATTTTATGAGGCAACCCATTGATCCATAAATACTTATATCACTCCACCTTTTCTCTCCCATGCCTAATGATTTAACTTTATGGAAAATCTCCAGTAGTATTTCCTATCCACCAAGGGTCTCTCATGGTTTTGGTTTGATATTACTGACAATCATATTTGACATCTTAGATGATACTGCCTCCTCCAGCCAATTAGACTTTCATAAATTATCAGTATCCACAAAAAATACTTTAACTTTCACTTCCTCCTCTTTTGCCAAGTCTCCTTCTGTGTAATATAAGGTACCTAGTTTAGTCCAATAATCAAATCAAAAGCTTGAATTCCCTTTCTTGAGTTGCCACCATATGAATGGATCTAGCTCATCTCTTCCTCCATACATATGAGGTTCCTGTTCTCATAACAATTAGAGGGTGTTTTTCCTTACAATATTTATTTTCTATATAAGTGTCCCACAAAGTTGTCATTGATGTTCTGAAATTTTACCAAAGTTTAGCATACATAGCTTTATTCACCTTATACAAGGACCTGAATCCTAACCCTCGCTCATCCTTTGGAAAACATATTTCTTCCCATGAGACCTAGTGCTTCCTTCTTTCTCCATTTATGTTGCCTCAAGAGAATTTTGCAAAGATCCGGTGTATCTTTCTTATAACCCATTTTGGAGGGGTGATAGCAAATAGAAGGTATACAGGCATAGATTGGAGTACATGATTAATGAGAATATATTTACCTCTAAACGGCAGAAATCTATTTTGCCAAGAGTATATTCTTCTTGATATCTTCCTCATCATGTCTTCAAAATAGGCCGTGCTTCTTCTACCATAGAACACAGGACATCCGATATAAGTAAAATGGAACTTATCTTGCTTGATTCCTGCCAGTTTTATCATCCTAATTGAGAAAATCAAAGGTGTTTTCTCATGCAAATAGAAGAAGCTTTTGTCCTTATTTATAAGTTGTCTAGAAACATTCTCATAATCTCTCAGTACTTTCATCATTTTTATCACTGAGGCTCTATCACTAGAGTAAAACAGAATTGTGTCATCAGTATAGGATAGGTGATCTATTTCTTGACTCCACTTAAGCATCCCATACCCAATAAAACTCCTATCTTTGTGTACGTTGTTCAAACTCCTTGATAATACTTCAGCATCTATTATAAACAGAGTAGGTGATAGAGAATCACCCTGCTTCAAGACTCTGATGGACTGAAATGATCGATGAGGTTGTCCATTGATGATAATTGAATGCTAATTATTAGACAACAACCTTCATACCATATCTATGATTACTTCTAAGAAACTAAATTTCCCCAACACCTTTGTAAGAAATATCCAAGAAATCCTATCATATGCTTTAGTCATGTCAAGCTTTACCACCACATTAGTATGTTTGTTTCTCCTATTGATGTCACCAATGATCTCTTGAGCTAACAAAATATTCTCTATGCTTCTGCCCTTCACAAATTTAGACTGGTTTGAAGAAATAATCTTTGGCAACATCATAACCTATTGATCATGCAAAACCCTAGAAATAACCTTGTTGTCAAAGCAACTAAGACTGATGGGTCTTAAGTCAGAAAAGGTCCTTACCACTTCCTTCTTTGATAACATCACTAAGTTAGTGTGAGTTATATATCTTGGTAATACTTGATCACAGAAAAAAGTTCTAACTATCTTGGTCATGTATTCAGCTATAATATCCGAGTATTTATGAAAAATAATCCAGTAAATCCATCCAAGCCTGCAATGCTGCTCCATTCAATGAAAATATTGTATTCTTCACTTCCTCTTGCTCTGGCAACTGAGTCATCTTCTCATTTTCCTCATGTGTTATATTGTGTGGCATATTGTCTAGCATTAAATAATCCTGATTACTCCCAATTTCAAAAAATTGTTCCTCGAATACACAGACAACTTCTTCCCCTATTTCTATCTCCGCTTTCAATACTAAATCTTGTTCATTAGATTCCATATATTGTACTAATAGTGACCGTATTTTGCATGTTTTAGCAGATTTTTGTTGTTACAGTTAATGGGTATTTGGTCATGAAAATTAAATATTTTTCATTTTATTTGAAAATTTTAAAGCTTGTGGGATTTCACTCGATATGTTATTGTTGTTGTTGTATTTAAAACTTTTAAAGCTAGAGTTGAAGTTGTGTTTCTCATATTTTTGCAAAAACATTTAGAATCTAAACGTAATTTTTAAAAAAAACATGATTTAGTTTATATACCCCTCATCCCACTCAAAATTTCTAAAAAGTAGCAAAATTATCAACTTGACTAATTGATCTGAAATATATCATTAAAATTTGCATGAGTAGATAGTATCTCAAAATGGATGGTCACAAAATTATATATTGTAGATTAGATCTCATATACGAATTACAACATGCTATTACAATAATTTTTCACTTCATTTAAAATTTTTGAAGTTGAAGTTATCTTTGGTTATTGTTTTTGCAAGTAATATTTGATTGCTTTAAGTATACTCACAAAAAGAAAACGATTCAAAGATGAAGTATAATTTTAGTGGAATTATTTTTATAACAGTAAAATGTTTAGGGTACAATTTTTTAAAAGGGAATATAGTAAAGTGAAAGCAGGATTTAGGAACATTTTCAAATTCCAAATACAATTTCAAGTTCAATTTAAAATTTTCACGGTTAACACAAATTTTAAAATAAAGTGAAAAAGTTCAAAATCAACATTAGTTAGAGTCAATAAAAATCACATCGATTTAAGGCTTTTTATTAGTTAGTCCTGGTAAAGCCCCTCAAACTTTCATTGTTTATCTGTATAGTAAAGATAATAGTCAATCGTTTTGACATTGATAACCAAATTACAGTATCACGATTCAAAGTTGATCATTTGCATAAACTTATACTAATTTTTCATTTATAATTATTTTACTAATATTAGTACCATTATTTTGTAAAATATATACTACATAACTAGACATTCACGTGCAACGCACGTATCGTGAAACTAGTATGTTAGAAAAAGGTGTAAGGTTATAATTTTCAAAGATGATTTAACTTTGTTTTTAAAATATTATTATATTAAATGGTGATGTTTTATATTTAGGGGTGATTTTTGGAGGAAAATTAATTTTGTCAATAGAACAATGATTTTAATTGCTCCTTTATGTGCAAAGTTAAGAGGAGAAAGAAGAAAGAATGATGCAAAAAGGTTTAGGAAGAAAAAAAAACAATTATTTTCAAATAAAGCTAGGCATTTATGTGACCTTCAATTGCATCCCCCCCCTCCGGGATTTTTTTCCTTGGCATTGATCTACTTTAAAGTATTTTTTTTATTACTTTATTTAAAGAATCTATTTCATAACTCATGCCTCTTCGTTTTCATAACTTCTTCCCTAATATTCATTTATTTTGGATCGTCAACTCACACATTTCTATTTTCATAACTCATACTTTTAATAATCTTCATTATTCCTATGTCTTTACAAATTCATAACTCCAAATAATAATATTATTTCATTATTAATTTAGATTTAATTTCAAAATTATTTTTATGAATGTAATGTAAATAGACATGCATGAACACTTAATATGATAGTCATAGGAGAAGAATGTATTATTCATTTGATTGAATTCAATATAAATGTCATATTCATTTTAAAAAAGTAACAGACAGAAGCTTAATATATTTGAATATTATCTTAATAAAAAATTATGTATTGCTCACTCCTCTCTATCTCCATGAGGTAGTGATATGGTTTGTGTATATTTTATCCTCTCAGACTCCACTTATGAGATTTTACTAGGTATGTTATTGTTATGCTATTGTATTATATCAGTCACTACCCATTTTATCGATGAATTTTAATTCTTCTTACATATCTAAAAAAAATTACATGGGCACTCGTGCAACGCACGTGTTAAAAAACTAGTTCGCATGAAATATAGGAGAATTTTTATGTGATAAATGTGTTCAAATAATTTTATCATAATGTTATGCAATTTATATGTATATATGTCAATTCACCTAGATTCTAATGAAATATAAAGTGGTTTGTTCGAGGAAAAGTATTTATGAAATATAACGTGGATTATTTGACGAAACTAAATCATCTATAAAATATAAAGCAAATTATTCGAGGAAAAGCATCTATGAAATATAAAGCAGATTGTTCAAGGAAAAGCACTATCAATAGTGGTAGTGATTCATCAACTTATCTTGAGTCTCCGTCGCATCTATTTCTTGCTCGCTTGTAATGGTTGGTTAGGCTAGGTGCAGGTCAGAAGCTCTTTGTAGTTATTGATTCTAATTGAACGAAGTGGATCAATATATTTCTTTGTGGTGATCATAGAGAATTCAAAGGAGATTATTTCAATTGAGATTCATCCTTCAAAAAAAGGAGGTACAAATAACAGCCCTCAAACCTTCAAGGGTGTGGCCTACCAGCCCCATGTGTAAAAAGGATTCTTGCCTTCTCAGATTGCATTATGTATTGGTAAAGTGTTGATGAATTCATTTTTTTTGAAAAATTAATCGATGTTTTGCTCTACATATTAATTACGTCTATAATCCTAAAGAAATTCTTTTGTATTATTCCAGTTGCCGTTGTTGTGGCGTTTTTCATGTGTTGGGCACCTTTTCATGCTCAAAGACTCATGGCTACATATGCATCTGGCTCGACCCAAGCCGAGATCGTTATTTATAACCTGTTAACC
>JAABOM020000092.1:2310394-2325351 GCA_011800125.2 Solanum clarkiae
TCGAAAGTTGCATTGACTAACTGCTAATTCACAATTGAAAGAAGCGCAGACAGTTTAAAGAGCTATTTTGCTTTATTTCATTATACTCTAAAGCCAAAAAATAGTAAATCTTTAGCTCCATCCAAAATTGATGAAAACTTATTTTTTTTTCCAAACAAATAAAAAAATCAAGATTCAAATTTTGTGTCTTTACATCTCTCTCATGTGCTCTAATAATTGAGAATTGGCGTTTACGTTAGGCGTGGTACCATCTCATTTGTAATTGTAAAGAGACCTCTTGGTAAGTGGGCCAAATTATAATTCAAATTGGGCCACTAGAATTAAAACGAACACTGTTTTATATCTTAAATAAATATGGCCCACACTAACTTACATGAATAGAACAAAAATATTTATCATCTATAGTAATAATATTTTTTTTATTAAATACTTACAATACAATATTAATGCATATTACAGAGAATTATTTATAATACATATATAATACAAATTTATTGATAAATAATACATTTATCACATACTTTAATATGTATTGTATTGATTTCTTACCAAACAAACATAATATACTTTTAAACACTTATAATGTATTAATATTGCATGAATAATTCACTTCTAATATGAGTGTAAATTTTTTATACTATAAATAATAATAAATAAAAACTATTACTAAAATTAATAATCATTTACTGAAAAGTACTCGCTCAAGTAATTTTTTCTTTTTGTCTAATCCATTGCAAAGTCCATAACACTTACAATTGTTGGTAGGGTGTATAAAAGTTAGTACTCCTAATAAATATATCAAGTATTATTATATTAATACTCTTTTTATTTAATTTTATGTGACGCAATTCGACTTGACACGTTTTAAAAAGAAAGAAGACTTTTAAAATTTATTATATTATACAATCCTTGTAGATTTATGCGATTGTAAATCATTTCATTAAAAATAAAAATTTTAAAACTAAAATGTTTGTTTAAAACAAAATAAAAAGGATGCCCGACATAAAAGGAATTTAAAAAATATTAGTTATGTTGTAAAAATAATTATATTTTTAATCATATTAATAGGTTAATAGGGTTAGGTTGTTGTTCGGCTATGAGGTATAGTAGAGTATTAGGTTAGTCATACCTTTATATCTTGTGTTGTTATTATTCGCCTTATATATGTTAAATTTATTGTTTTTTCATACCATCATGTGGTTTTAGTATGAATCGCTCTTTGTATTTACTTTGCTTTCTTCCTTGTCTTTCATATTTAGTTTATTCTGCTTATGATTTTTTGAGATGAGGGTTTCCAAGAAACAGTCTCTCTACCTCTATGAGGTAGCGGTAAGATCTACATATATTCTACCTTCTCAAAACCCACTTGTGAGATTCTATTAGGTAAGTTATTGTTATTCATAAATACATTAAAGGATGTATTATACATAACTTAATAAAGTATACAACTAGTATTAATATAGTAGCATTATATTTTCTAATATATTACTCATTTCGTTTAATACATGATGACATGTTTTCTTTTTTTTTTTGGTATATTTAAAAATAATAACTCATTTTTTTGATAAAATTTTAATTTTAATAGTTCATGTGGCATGTTACAGATCACAAGATTAAAGGTCATTTTGGTATATTTAACATAAATTTAATTTAAAATTATAAATTTTTTTAAAAATATTTTATTAAATTTCATGCTAAATCAAATTAGGTCTTTTTTTAAAAACCGAGATCGAGAGAGGAATATTTGAAAATGGAGTTAATAATAATACGACATCGTTCATTGGGTGGTCCGCCGTCAAGTCGCCAAATTGCCACATAGCGACGCCAGAAGGGATTCTGTTTAAAACTGAAGATACTGTCTGTGGTCCCCACTCTTTAATCGCCTGCACCTTCTCTTACCAATAAAACAGCTCCCTCATCAAAGCCTTTTATAGCCAATCACATTGCGCCACGTGGAACTCTTAATGTTGGGATATATTTTTCAAATTTCAAATTCTTAAAAAAAAAAAACGGATTTGAAATTTTAAATTAAGTTTTGTCTACAAGTTTATGTATTCCATTTTATATGTAAAAAAAGTTCACATTATTTAGTCTTGTAGAAACAATTTGTACTCGACATGTAGAAACATGAGAAAAAATTATGTTAAAAATAGCTTGTTATTATTATTGTTGATTTGTAAACTTTTATAAAATTATATGTAAAAGTTTGTAATATAAATATTTATTTATAAAATAAAAAGAGAATCCATCAATAGAGATAATAAATTTAGTCCTTTTTAAAAATTTTGATGGTTGATAATGAAGAGGTTGTCAAATTTTGTGATAAAGAACGATGAGAAAAATCAATCTTTTGGCGATTGGTGGTTCTCGTCTTGTGATGGTGATAGAGTTTACCAATTTTTATTTGAAAAGATGAAGAAGATGGGTGTAGACAGTGACAGAGATAGAATTTAGTTAAGGAAGTTCAAAATTTGAAAAAATAAATACATAAACTAGTCGAGGAAGTTAGACATTTACTACACATAAATGAAATTTTTTTTTAACTCTATATTAATAATACTCTCGAGTATAATTTTTTGTTGTATGGAATTCGAAAAAAACTGATCCAAAGAGTAGTTCCACCACTGAGAGTATACACTTAATTGCTTTATCTTTTTTAGTAAAATGAGAAAAATAATGACTTTATTATGGGTGTTTAAAATAAATAAAATTTACTTGAAGATATATAAATAAAAGTTTACGTAAACTTAAATGGTTATTAATGAATTCGTCTTAAAAAAATATAAAAGTATAAAATTTATTTACAAAATGTCTTAAAACATTGTAATATTTCTTATATGTCAATCTCAAGAAGACTGCTTTCATGGAACAATCACCTAAATTTTGGGATCCTCTATTCCTGAATTATATTTATCTATTCAAAATGGCTGCTAATGAATTTAGTTTGAAAAAAAGAAAATAAATAATTAAGGAAAAATTAAGATATAACGCTAAAAAAAGCAAAATAAAGTATGTTAAAAAAATAGTAATTATATGTAATAAAATAATAATATAATAAAAATGCAAGAACTATTAAAAATAATAGAATAATTAGAATGATATATGCAGAGATGGTTTATATGATTAAGATTGAAAAAAACTTGAGGACTTCTGAAGACGAGAAGACAATGCGAAAAAATTATAAGGGAGATTGTTTATATTTGTAACGTGATAGTTAAGTCAAGAATTAAAATGAAACTTCAAAATTAATATTCTAGACTTAAATCTTTGTAATTGCTGCACTAGAATTTCATCTTGAAATATCAATTAAGTTAAAATTACTATAACTTTGTAACGAGCTTCTTTGGTGATTAACAAAAAAAAATCATTAAAAAATAGAGACAATATAATTAAAAAATTAGAGTAATATTATTATCACTACTATTATGAAAAAAAATGAGATAAATTTTCAACTATTTAACTCATCCTTTACTCTATTTTATTCTTAATCGTATCTACTATCATGTCTTTCATAAACTGAAATTGCATGTTCTATTTAAATATATTTTTTTAATAGGTCTCCGATTTATTTCTATCTTTTTTATCCATATAAACATGATCAATTTTCACATCTCTATATTGAAATATTTAGACATTTTCTTTTCAGGTATCTAAACTATTTCAATTCTACTTTTGATATTTTCTCCTTTGCCAAAATCACTCATATCTTATCCCGAATATTCAAATTACACAAAAAATATTATTTTAACCTCCATACTTCAAGCTCAATCACAATAATAAAAGTTTTTTTTTTAAAAAATCGTACAAAAAAAAAAAAGAAAAAAAAAAAAGCTAATGCATGTTGGTACCATGATTCTTCCATCTCTTCTTTTTATGTCAGCTTTTATCCCTTTGAGCTAGTCATTATCATTCTGTAACAGCGCAGTCATCTTAACAAAATCCGAACACAAAAATCTCTCATTCTCTTGCGTATCTCAGCACAACATCAACCATTTCATCTACCCTGCGCCATTTCACG
Source organism: Solanum clarkiae (assembly GCA_011800125.2). Lineage (NCBI taxonomy): Eukaryota > Viridiplantae > Streptophyta > Magnoliopsida > Solanales > Solanaceae > Solanum > Solanum clarkiae. Next base: position 2,314,413 of record JAABOM020000092.1, read on the forward strand.
ACCGCCGGTGATTTTTCCGACGACTGCCATGGGAGTTGATTACTACAACATACTGAAAGTATCTCGGAATGCAACTGAAGAAGATTTAAAGAGATCGTACAAGCGATTAGCGATGAAATGGCATCCAGATAAGAACAGTCAGAACAACAAGGAAGCAGAAGCAGAAGCAAAATTCAAGCAGATTTCTGAGGCTTATGATGTGCTTAGTGATCCTCAGAAGCGTCAGATCTATGATTTGTACGGTGAGGATGCGTTGAAGTCCGGTCAATTTGCTTCAGCATCGCCAACTAGTGCTGGTAGTGGTACTGGTAAGGGTAGAGGTTTTAGGTTCAATACTCGTGACGCGGAGGATATTTTTGCTGAGTTTTTCGGTGGATCGGAAGGGTATAGTAGTGGTTCTGGTGCCGGAGTAGGTCGGAAAGCGGCGCCGGTGGAGAATAAACTTCCGTGTAGCTTGGAAGAGCTTTACAAGGGATCTAGAAGGAAAATGAAGATCTCAAGGATACTACTTGATGAATCTGGGTAGGTATACCTTAAATTGTACGTATATTATCAAGTATTTTTGTGCGTTATCGTTAAATACGTAATTGCACATCATTGTTTCTATATTAATTATGTTTGATGATTTCGATAAATGAAAATATTTTTTTAATGTAGCATTGATTTGTTTATTTTTAGTCAATTTTCTTCTTTTGAAGCAAAAAGTTAATTTCCTTTTCTTCTGACGTTTTGACCGAATCAAAATTGTTCTGTAGTTGGGATAAATTTTCATTTTAAATCATCAAATTGCTGATATTGAATGCAAATTTTGGTAGAAGATGATGTTATTCAATTGATGAATTTGCTAATAGCTGAATTGTTTATCAATTTTTTGATGAGTTTCAGGGGGAACTGAGGCTCTTTATGCTTCTATCGTTATAGATTTGCACTTGTTAATGGCGAAGATTCACTCTGTTACCTGGTTCAATGGGTAAAATTCCCAGTAATTCTTTGCCATCCCGATGTGTGTGGTAGAAGTTTGATAGCTCTTTGCCATCCCAATGTGTATTAGCCAGTATTTTGCTTGACATAGCTATAAAGAATATGCTTTGGACTGGCTGTAAGGTTAGAACACCTTAGTGTTGCAGCAAACCTATTTGACAGTATTGAGGATGAAGTTGGATCATTATCCTATATTAGTGTTAATTTTTTTTTGGGAAAGATAAAACTCGATTGGGTAAAGTTATTTTCCTACACTACGACTAGTAGTTGAGGCTGACGAGAGGATCAATACTTATTTCTCTCTGATTGAACCCATTATATTTGGTTACTTTATAATTTGGTTCTATGATACCAGAAGTTCTTTTCAATCTCTCCTGACATACAAATCTGTAAACAAACTCAACGGTAATTAACTAGTTTTACACTTGCGTTCAACCTACTACAAAGTCGTTTTTGTGCCCATCACTTACAAAAATATCTGTTAGTGAAAATATCTTAAATACATCTTGACCGAAATGTTTTTATTTAGCTAATTTGAGTGTACTAGATATTTATTTTCGTAACTCTTGTGCTTTTGCTCATCCTCCATTTGCACAATGGCAAAGCGTGTTATTCTGTCATTTCTTTGTTACTTCTTAACAAGTCTAAAAGGTAGAAAAAGATATGTAATTGTTTTTTGAGAAAATACATGGCAATTTTTTCTATTAGGGATCAAAAGCTCTTAAACCCAGCCCAATTTACAGATGTATATCAAACTGACTGTTGCTTAAGATTTATTTATTATCACCCCAGAGGTAGATGGATCTCCTGAATGTTGCAATTCCCCTGTTCAAAATATTAGTTGTCTCATATTGTTAGAGGAGAATGAATGTGTTGTCTCCTTATAGTCCCACATCATAAGCAAGTTTTTAGTGTCAAGTCAGGCCAAAATTCCATTTTCTTTACATTGTATTTGAGCCAACTCTATCCTTGTTCTTGATTTACCCATTGTTGGATCCCAATGTTATATTATCCACAGTCCAAATGTCTAGTTTTATGCATATGCTATTTGGTAATCCTCACCTCATAAACTAACTTTAGTGTTGAGTGAAGTTCAATGCCCATTTTCTTTATAGATAGAGCTTATGATCACCTTGGTATGCTGAGTTTTGATTCCCTTGTGCAATGATAGAACAACTTTAAAAGCTATAGTTCATCGGAGGAAAACTCTTAGCCACTGAAAGCAATAGTTCTTTTTTGGAGGGTCAGGATGAGGGTAGGGGTAGCAAAACAATGGGCAAAATTGACAATAGAGTTCTGTGAATATGCGGATTACAAGCCATGAATGTATTAAATTATGAAGTTTCACTCAATTATTCCACTCTCAGTGGCTCTTACCCCAAGTTCTGTTGTAATCACTTTTCTTCCATGTGTGAAATTGTTTTTGCAGTAAGCCAACAACTGTTGAAGAGGTCTTAGCAATACACATCAAACCAGGTTGGAAGAAAGGCACAAAAATAACTTTCCCAGAGAAAGGGAACTATGAATATGGGGCTACCCCTGGTGATCTCATTTTTGTGATAGAGGAAAAGCCACATGCCGTCTTCAAGAGGGATGGAAATGATCTAGTCATCAATCAGAAAATTTCCTTACTAGATGCTCTCACTGGGAAAACTATCAACTTGACTACTTTGGATGGAAGGGAACTCACAATACCAATCAAAGATATTGTTAAACCAGGACAGGAGCTGATAATCCCAAATGAGGGAATGCCAATATCAAAGGAACATGGCAAAAAAGGGAATTTGAAGATCAAGTTTGACATTAAATTTCCATCAAGGCTAAGTGCAGATCAGAAATCTGATCTCAGAAGGGTGCTATGCAGGAGCATTGACTAGTCCTATGTTTAACTTAAGGTGTCACTAACCACTATCTTGGAGGTGCTGCGGAATGTAAATATTTAACAAGTTTTCTATAGAAATGAAATTGTGCATATTAGGATATAATCTAAGGATGCCTTCCAACATTTACAAGTAGTAAGCGCTAAAAGAGGAGCTAATGTAGCTGCCACTTTAGCTGCTTATATTTTATTTTGTTGGATATAGTAGGACTAAGTTGTTTAATAGCTGTGTTGTTTGATTTGGAGGCGGATGCTATATATCAAGTATTGTAGTTGTGAGTAATGGCACTTTTATCTAATTGTGTATTCCATCTATGGCAGACCTTTGGTGATTATATTGCCTTGGTGCTTTTTAGCATTGGTATGGACGAAAACTCTCCTTTGGATTTTTCTTTGGAGTATATTTGCATTGCAGAAAGATTTCCCTTTTCATTTAGCTCCTCATCAGCTAACTCAATCAGGATGACAGGTTTACTCGCAAGGTGCACTGACTATACGTCTTTTACTTACATTCATTTATCTTATCGTTATATAGATTTTCCATGATAAAGACTTCGTATGGGAATGTCAAATTTACTTTGGTATTTTCATATTTTATATTCCTAAGGTGACTTCAGGGGCATGTGATATGCCGTCGAATATTGAAAAAGATATTCCATGAACAGAGTAGCCAGAGAGAGTTTTATTTATTCAAATCAATATACCAACATTATTGCTTAAATCAGCCTCTTTGAAATTTATGATCAGAAGTGAGAGAGAACCATAGATAAGTACGTAACTATTTCTTAGTGACAATAATATGACATTCTACACAGAGACCTATCATCCGAGTAAACTCTGCTCATTACATAACTGCTTTTGATTTGTTTAGATGAAGATGGCTTTGTGTTTCTTAATCTTCTTCTGTAGCCCATCCTTATCTGCTCCAACAATCTTGTCAACTACCTTGCCCTTCTTTATCAGCACGAACGTTGGCATTGCTTGAACCCCATATTCTTGAGCTACATCCTGTTTACAGTTCATCCAAGATTTGAGAAATTAATATCTGTTTTAAATATCGAAAGAATACGGAAAAAAGATAAGGGCTGTGAACGTTGAAGAGAATAAGGGCATACATCTAGTTCATCGACATCAATCTTGACAAACTCAACGTCTGTATATTTAGCAGCAAAGTCATTGATAACTGGTTCTATGTATTTGCAAGGACCACACCATGTAGCTATGAAGTCAATAACAATCTAGTAGCAACAGAGCAAAAAGTACCAATGGTTAGTACCATCTGATTGACTTCTATAACACTAGTAACAAACTTTATACACTACAGGGTGACGACTAAATTCAATATACAATATCTCATTACCAGTTTGTTTGTATGTTTCAAAGAATCAAAATGGAGCTTCCATTCTGTTGACGAGTGGAAATCAATGACTTGAGACCTCTTGATTTGTGGTGTGATTGGCATATTATGAGCTTCATGCAAAGTAGCTGAATGGTTAGCACCCATTTTCTTCAAATTTGTTCTTCAACTTCTGTTTTTTGAAAGATGTCCTTTGGATTATTATTGGAGCTTATAGTCTTGCGGGGACCCCTTTTTATATTGGTTGCCGATGTATAAAATCTTATTCTTTTCAAACGTAAAAGAAACTTAAAACTAATACAGAATATGTTCTTCATGGTGTACATCATTCCACCATATATTGGAGGATTTGATGCTATGCATCTTTTGTTTCTGTTGGTTCATTTTGTAGTTATTTTAAATGTTAGATCCTTACCACTTTATTCTCATACTCTGTATTTTCACCCTGCAACAAAGCTGTTTGTCACTACTACTTTATTATTAGCTTTAAGAAGTCATAATGTTGCTGCTATTAACTGTTACCTTCTCAAAAAAAAAAAAAAAAGTTGCTGCTATTGATGAAACTTATGTTCTGTTCAATTATTGATTCCTATTATTTTGAAATAACTTAAGGAGTTAAATTGAGTTTTCATAATGAAGGGTAGATGGTATAACTTGTTCCTTCATTCCTACTGTCACAGTAAGCTCAGTGTACTAAAACTCTCGTCATGTGTGGCGGGGCTCGAGGAAGGGGGGAAACAAGGGTCTATCAGAGTAACTTGTTCCTTCCCATTTTATTTTCATGCGAATTTGATATATGTCAATCAACTCAATCTCTGATGCAATAGTTCACGGTAAATACTCATCCGTCCCGAGTATAGATATTAGATTAACTTAACTTATCATGGTTGAGTGATTTAATTAAATGAACATATGAATTTGTTAATCTTATTCAAGTGACATAAGCTTTTATACAAGTAGATGATATGTATGTATTGATTTGACATATATAAAAACTTAGATGTGAACATATAAATCACGTGTTGTGGTTTATTGTGTGAATGAAAAATGAGAAAAGTTACCATTTGAACTGCTCCTTTCCATCTCATCCTTTCATTATCTAAATATTTGCAAATTTTCTCCTCTCATTTGTGCATCATTTTCGAAAAACAAAGCGAGTATCGTATGATTTATTCCATTAGTTGAATTCGTTGAAGTTCTATAATTCTTTTTTGCCGCAATTATAGAATTTTTTATTTTTTTTTGGTTCCATCGGCTGTACCACTGCATCAAAAAACAGAAAATCAGATTTTCAAAATAAATTGAAAAATAGTAAGTAAAAACTTTTATATATAAAATATCTGGCGCCACATTATACATTTTTTTGTGCTTAAAAGAACTTATATTCCTCACTTTTTCTAAGGTTATGGATTGATTTCTCTAGAGATAAAATAGATATACCAATTATTGGTTTAGTGATACTTTGAACTTCAATAATTTCGTCGAATTCAAAATAACAAATCACACAAAAAACTTTATATTTTTGTTTATAAGAAAATATGTAGAAGCTCAGAAAAGTAGATTAATTTCATCTGAATAAGTAGATTTTTCTTTGAGCTCAGAAAAGTAGATTAATTTCATCTGAAAGTAGATTTTTCTTTGAGCTCAGAAAAGTAGATTAATTTCATCTGAATAAATAGATTTTTCTTTGAACTTCCTGTACTGAACATATATCGGATATATTCAATCAATTGATAAATGTGATATTTTTGAATTGTTGAGATTAATTGATGTATATGTAGACAACATAAGTCAAACAATTAACCCTTTGACCATCTTTCATTCTCACTGTTTTGTTTATTTTGGTCATGAATTCTTTTCGATTCATAAGTGCGTAGAGAATTGACCTTACGAAATTCTCCTTGAAGAAATTTATAATTCACATGTACATAATTCATAAACGTGTTATTCAGTAGATATATTATTTGATATACCTCATATCAAATATAGAAATCATTAAAAAAATTTGGCATACTATCCTTGACACTGAAAGGTGTCTCATCACGAGAATGGATCAAAAAGACTTTCTCATAATATTTAACCGTCCTTAGTAATTTTTTTTTATCTTCTTGAACCTAGATGTTGGGAGTTCTAGTACGCTAGGTAGAGTTACCACCACGAGGACGTGTCCTCGGTCATAACGTCATTTTCTTTGATGATCTTTCAACCACCTCTCTAGTTAACCCCTTTATAAGTGGATCCAACATATTATTTTTTGACTTTATATAGTCAATTATGATAATTTCATTAGAGATTAGTTGTCTAACAGTACTATGTCTTCGTAGATGATGAGACTTTCCATTATATTTAATGCTCCTAAGTCTTCCTATTGTTGTATGACCATCACAATATATACATATAAGAGTCGATGGTTTGGATAAAATTGAAATGTCTTCTATAATTATATTTCAAATTGATTATTTAAATCCTTTCTATAATTAATTAAAATATTGAGAAATAATTTTCAGTCAATACTTTCAACCATGATCATTTTTGTAAAAACAAACAATTATTTTGTTCCAATTCTTTGGTTAAAGGAAAAATTCTTCAAGCTATCCCCCAAGAAATGTACATGTTCTTTTAATTTTTTTTTTTTGACATCTTGCAAGCTTTTATGTATTTGTCAAACTGAACTACATGTATTTTACTAGGTATATCACTGGGTATTACTGGTATGTTATTGTTGTTGTATATATTGATCATATCAATATTTCTGAGGAAAATATATATGAATACAAAGATCAGATAAACATTTTCTTATTCAAATAAATGTAACAAAATATAGTGCTTTAATCAGCCTCTTTGAATTTTACAATCATATTTCAGCAAGAACTAGAGATGGATATAAATCTAGTTATATCAGTCAAAAAATGATAACTTGAGACAACTCGATCGATCTCATCCACTTGAAAATTCGCGCAAAGTCATGAATTTTATTCAATACAAAAATCCCTTTGGTCAGCTTAGTATAAGCTAGCTCTATGTGTCTCAACTTTCTTTTGTAGTCCATCTTTATCTGCTCCCACGACTTTGTCGACAACTTTCCCTTTCTTTATCAACACGAACATTGGCATTGCTTGAACCTCGTATTCCATAGCTACATCCTGTTTCCAATCGTCCAAGATTCGAGTAATTACTATCATAAAAAAAGATTTAAGATGTATACACTGACATTATAAATTTTACTTTTGAAAAATTATAACATTAAGTGAACCTAGTTGTGTAAATAAATTAGTCTATATAACTTAAACTCGAAAAAAAAGATTAAGAAGAAAAGGCTTGTGAATTGAAGAGAATAAGGACATACAACTAATTCGTCAACATCAATCTTGACAAACTCAACATTTGTATATTTGGCAGCTAAGTCATTGATAACTGGATCCATATTTTTGCAAGGACCACACCATGTAGCTGTAAAGTCAATAACAACCTAGTATAAACAGGGAAAATATTAGTACCATATAATAATTTACAATATTTCACTCCAAGGAAAAGAAAAAAAAAAGAAAGAAAAAGCCAAAAGTTGCTTGCAAAATCAATATGGTTATCAATTTGTGCACTTTTATAAATACGTAACTATTTATTTATAAAATCAATTTTTAGAAAATATTTTCAACACTTAAAGCTTATTAACTGATCAAGATGTGCTCTATAGCTGGTTAAAATAGAGCGATAGCGTAAAATGATTACCAATTTATTTATAAAAATAGTCCCAACACTTAAAAATAATTTTCAACCTTATCAAAAAATAAAAAAATAAAAAAATTCAACACTTAAAACTTACCAGCTATTTACCATTAACTAATTGCAATATACTCTATAGCATATTAAAATAGAGTGACATATAGTGTAAAAATGTTTACCTATTTGTTTGTATGTTTCAACAAATCAAAATAGTAACCAGTTTCAACACTTAAACTTATCAGCTATTTACCATCAACTAATTGAAACAAGCTCTATAACAAGTTAACTTAGAGTGTTAGTGTAAAGACAATTGATATTTTTGTATCTTTCAAAGAATCAATTTCAGTACTTCTATCAAAATATATAACTATTTATTTCTAAAATCAATTTCAACACTTAGAAATAGTTTTAAACACTTAAAGCTTATCAACTATTTATCATCAGCTAAAACAGAGTGATAGTATAAAAATGATTACCAATTTGTTTGTATCTTTCAAAGAATCAAAATGGAGCTTCCATTTAGTTGAAGAATGAAAAGCACTGACTTGAGACCTCTTCATTTGTGGTGTGATTGGCATCTTGTTAAATTCATGCCAACTTGTTGAGTGGTAGTTGTTGAGACCTCTTGATTTGTGGTATGATTGGCATCTTGTCAAATCCATTTTCTTCAAGTTTTTTTTTTCCTTCTAGTTTGTGAAAGAATGTTTTTGACTTTGATATGTTGGAGTTTAGAGTCTTGCAAGGACCCTATTTATAATGGTTGCTGATGTACAAATTCTTTCTTAAAATGTAAAAACAAGTATATGTTCTTCATTATGTCACACCAATAGATTTTATTTATTTATTTATTATTATAATAAATAAAAAAGAAGTTTTTGATGCTAAATTGCTTTTTGGTTTTTTAGTAATGGTCCATTGGTCCAATTATTTCCAAATCAATGTCATTATCACTTTATTCTAATGTATTTTAAATTCTATACATTGACAATAAAATGTAATATTACGCTACCAAGGTCATCAAGAAGATTACTCCAGGAAAATTTGAAACTAATATTCCATTTCTTTCGACTTATTTGACTTATTTTGATTTGGTACGGAGTTTAAGAAAGTATAGTGGATTTTTAAATCATATAATTTGAAATTAAAAATATGTAGAATATACGAAATATGTCATTAGTTTTATGATTTTAAACATATTATGCAAAAAGTTAAAATTAAATAAATTGTCAAAAAAGAAAAAAAGATATTTTTTATTAAACAAACAAAAAAGTAATAATAAAATAAATTGAAATAAAGAAAGTATAACTGATTATGTAATTTAATGAAGTAAAGATATGTTAATTTATTATTGAGTAATTATGTGAGGTAAGTTATTACCACAATGTCAACCTGGAATTAAAATGTTTATTATTATTTATTTATTATTAGTACACAGCTTCATTTTTATTTCACTGCTACTTTATTAGTTATATTCTTCATCTGGTAATTTTATATCTGTAAATAATATGAACCAATAGTTGGAGTAAACATTATTTCAGAATATTGCTATTGGTGATAGAAACAATGTTCTTTAAAGTATTGGTTCATATTATTTCAAAATAGGAATATAATTAATTATAAGATGAAAAATAGCACATATAAAGTTCAATTTTAATTAAGGGAAATTAGCTGGATTGCACTTCATACAAGAAGATAACAGATTCTATTCTTATTTAAGTGCAAAGTTATTTATGCTCCTGAAAGAAAAGTAAATTCATTGAAAGGAACAATTAGTGAATTAATTAGTAACTACCCTGTCTAACATCAAATAATTGAAGAGTTAAAAACTTCACATCAACAATACCAATATATCCGTGAAATTTTACGAGTGGAGTTTTGGAAAGGTAAAATATAGGCAGACCCTATCATTATCTCATAGAAATAGAGAGGCTATTTCCAGAAGACTCTCATCTCAAAAATATCATCCCAAAACGCAGAAAATACTATATGAAAAAAAAAATAAAAGATGGACAATAACAACATGATATATAACGACACGACTACCTCTACTAACCTACTATATCCCAAGGCCCGACAACACCTTACCCCTACTAGACTTCTAACCCCCTTTTTTTTTTTTGGAAAATAAGAATTTTATTATCCAAGCACTATTTACAGCTACTAGCCTTCTAACTTTCTACCATACGTGACTTCCATTACTTTCTATCTAACGTCATGTCCTTGGTTATATGGAGTTGCGCCTGTCTAATCACCTCCCTTCAATACTTTTTTGGTGTACCTCTACCACTCCGCGTAACCCCCAAATACTTCACATCACATGATTTAATTCTTAAAGTCACTAATAAATTGAAATTTAGATAATTAATGATTGATGAGACTCAGACTAAAGTGAATGATAGGTTGGAGGCCGGAAGACAACCTTGGAGTCCAAAGGATTCAAATTGAGTAGGACCAAAACAGAATACTTGGAATGTAAATTCAGTGTTGTGAGGGATGAAGCAGACATTGATGTAAGGCTTGCCACTCAACCTATCCCCAAGAGGAAAAACTTTAAGTATTTGGGGTCCATTATCCAGAGTAGTAGTAATATTGACAATGATATCAAATATCGTATTGGGGCAGCATGGATTAAATAGAAGCTGACATCTGGTGTACTGTGTGACAAGAAGGTACCATCTAAACTCAAAGGTAAGTTTTATAGAATGGTGGTTAGGCCATCTTTGTTGTATTGATGGATGGCCAATTAAAAATGCACATGTTCAGAAGATGCATGTCGGAGAGATGAGGATGTTGAGATGGATGTGTGATCACACTAAGAGTGATAAGATTAGGAATGAGACAATTCGGGAAAAGTTAGATGTGGCCCCTTGTAACACCTCACATCTTACAATACTAGTACTATGCAAATAAAACATGATATGATTTGGTCAAATTAGTGCCCATTTTTAAAAGTGCTTGAATTTCCAATTAAAGGGTGATATGTATGTCTAACGCTGAAG
>JAABOM020000092.1:2334416-2370417 GCA_011800125.2 Solanum clarkiae
TTTTCTTGCAGGTGGGTTTAGTCAATAAAACAGAGGAAACTCTGCCGAAATTTCTGCAGATTTTGTGAACTAAAGTTAGGATCTTCGTGGTTTAAGATTAACTCAAATGCCCTATCGGCATGAGCCACGGCCCCGGGATAGGGTCCTGACATTTTTATTACTAGGTTTTCACATGAGTTCATAGAAAGATCAACTTCAAATGATTAAATTAAAGGTCTCTAAATCCTTTTTTCTATGCCACCAAGTTTGCATAATCCTAAGTTTGAAGTAAAATGTCAAGAGCAAAATTTATGGATCAGCTTCTACGATGCCTGACCTACAGGCCGTAAATGGATTGACGACCTGTACTGTCGACACGTGAAAAAAAACCCCTAAAGGTTAAATTTTGGGTCCAAATTCATATAGACCTAAATACAGATCGTAGAAGCTTCTATGAGTTATAGTTTCGGTATGTGAAATACTGTCTATGACCTCAAAATTTAGCCAAGTTTTGATAGATTAACTTCTACAGCTCACGTAGACGACTTTGGCAAGGTATAAATGAGGGTTAACTTGATATTTTTTCACCTTTTTCAAGTCTAAATCTTGGCCTTTTAAGACTAAAATAAGACCTTTCTAAGTACCCAATTAGTTTTTCCTCTCATTATCATTAAAATATTTTGAGAGCAAGTTAAAGAGGAGAAAAGCTAAAATTTCAAGAGTATTCATCGAGTTCTTCGAAGTTCTTTTAGGTATATAAAATTATCATTGCGTCAAATTGACTTCATCCACATATTCAACATCTAAATTTCGTCTTGATTGAGTATTGAGTTGAGTTAAACTAGTTTTGGAAATTTCAATTAAGTTTTTTTCTATTGAGTCCTTATAATTATTTATTGAAATTATCATTGTTCTATCTATTAAGTTTTTGAAATTGATGTTTGCGACTACTTACCTATGAATCCTAATTGGGATGATGATCTTGATTTCACTATGCATTGTTTTGAGTCGAGACTTATAATTTTCATGCATTATTTTGAGTTGAGATTGATAATTTTTATGTAGAAAAAAAATCATTTTCAAACTAAGACGATGCAAGTTTTAAAGAGTTTTTAATGAAATTGAGTGTTGAGTTAAATCATGTTTTGAGAAAGAGTTTTGATGACGATATAAATAGTTTTAAAGTATAAATTTCACGAAAGATGATGATGATGTTTTGAGACGAGATTGATATTTTAACTTAAAGTCTAATGAGATTAAATGAGATGATTTAAGTATTCTACTTGATTGAGCATATGAGCATATATATGTTTGGAAGTAGTATTGAGCAATGATTTGGGTAAGAGTCAGAATTTGTTTCTACAACTTTAATTTATTGTCAACTTTCATGCGAGTTACTTTGACCAAAATAATTTCATCTGCAAATAATAAACACAAGGGCACTTCACCTTTAATATGCCACATTGAATTATCTATCAACAAGGCAAATAAAAAACGGGCTCAACACAGATTCCTAATACACCTGAGCTATTTCGATTAGAAAATGCTCCAAGTCTTCACTACTTCCTCAAGCCTTTATACAACAATCTTTTTTTTTTCCTCTATGTTAATACCCACATTCATCATCAAGAATTTATGTTGAGTAGTAAGATTTTCACTCCAAATAACCTTACAGTTTTTATAAAAACCTCAATCACATTTTAGAATGAATAAGTAATCAATTTGAATTCTAACCTCACACTAAAAGGTAATCAAGTGGACCTTTTATTTTTATTTTTTTGAAAAATATGAATTTTCTATCACCGACTCAAAAATTTTAGTATAATCTAGAAGTGACGTTCCTCCACTATTCCCAACCCCAAAATTATCACCTCCATGAGTACTATCAAAACTGTGAGTTTAAATTGTCTCTTGGAATGTGGTATATCCCTCACCACCTCGTCCAAATCTTCCTAGAAGTATGCAGTAATCATGTTCAAAATAAGTCATTCGATGACTAGCTTGACCGTTAGTATCTTGCCAAATTCTGCTAACCTCCACCATCTGCTCCCTAAGCTCCTCGTCTAGTAAAATGTCTATTCCATTCCTATCCCTCGAGCCTCCTGAGTATTACAACTTAAACCCACCCACTTAGTCTTCTGGATGCAAGTTATACCAAACTTTCTCTTGCGATTTTTTACTAGTTCTATGAACTTACCCATATATTATATATAACCATAATTGAAAAAAGAAATTTATAAGGTACTTGGATTTTTTTACAAAAATCAGATTGGATGTTTTTATATTATATGAAGGAAATATTTAGGAAAATAAGTGAATCTCTTATTTATTTTCTTGTGTTAAATAGATAAGCAAACATATTATTTAAACTTAGTTGTATATAATTCAGACAAATAAATATGAAAGGAAGAGATGGAATGGTAGGCATAGAATTATCCAAAATCTAAATAATGGATGAAAAAAGATAACTAATCAGAATATGTTAAAAAAAAAAAAAAAAGAGGATAAAAAAACTATATATAGCGCACCAATTCATTGTGTTGCAGCTAATGGACCAAAATTAACGACCATTATGGTCAATTATATAACCCACTAAACTATTCCGCCACATGAAAAAATATATAAGCCCCTCCACGATGATTCTTTCGATTTTTAATTGATTAATTATAATATGATTTCTATAATTTTTAGCTCCTCTTTTAATCTTTAACCAATTAATTATAGTATATTTTCTATTTGGAAACTAAATTTCACTCATTTTTAGCCGCTCAGCAATGATTCTTCCAATTGTTAATTACAGTATGATTTCTATTTGAAAACTAAATTTCAATTCTTTAGATGTTAATGAAAGGAAGAAAGATATTATAGGATATTGTGTTTTTTTAATTGAAATTTTTTCAAATATGTCTACTTAAAAATATCTTAATTATACTCCATAATTTGAGTAATTAAATTCTATAATTATAACTATAGCAACATTTATATAATTCGCTATACAATTCAAGTTTCTGTATAACGTTTGTATAATTCACTATACAATTCACTGTGTTTGTATATTTCACTATATAATTTGCCTCGCTTTTGTATAATCGCGCGTAATATAAAATATTCAAACTATAATTATAGTTAAATCTTTACCACGAAACTACAATTATTTCAACCTCTAACTATGTTAAGCTAATTAACTAGTATATATTTGCTGATCTACGTAAGTTTACATTTTTTATTATGCACCATCATTACAAATTTCTCTCGACTTAATTTACTTTTTCCATAATTTGTTTAATTAGTTTAAATCCCAACTTCTAACACTACTTGCAAGGAAATTGTAACTCACATTAACGCAATGTGGATGCTAAATGAAAGAGAATGCAAAGCATTATGGTCAACTAGACATATAGAGTAATGGTTGCTTCTGATAGTATAACCCTGGCGTTACTATAAGAGCATTCAGCAATAAGCCAGCTACATCCTTTTGATTTTGCCTAATCTCCAACTGAAGATTTGATAGAACTAGAAATGGAAGGCAATAAATTTGCACCATGATGATGAGTAGACCCGTAAAAGCAAACATGCTTCGACCTAGGCATAAATTAGCCAGCAATATTTGATGGAACCACATCTTCGCTGTTCTTAATCTCGCAACTTCAGAAGTATCACTTCTGGATATCTATGCAAGAGCATGAAAACAGCGAGCAACGCGTCATTCACACACACTAGTCATCGTTCCTTTTGGGAACAATCTGTGAAGAACAAGGATGATACCTGAATCATGATGTGCTCGAGTGAGATAGAGATTGTTGATACCCTTTTGATCAATGTTCTACATCTTCAGGAAGGATTGCTTTTCCTCTGTAAACATACTGCATCCCTTCCTTCAATGTCTGCAGTACATCAGGCATCATTTTATACATTACATTATTGCTATAGTACAGACCATGGTGCTATATTAGTTACTCTGATTTTCTGTAGGAGCAACATTCAGAGTTCCAATAACACTAAAATCTTGACAGTTATCATCTTAGCAGGAGAAAACACAAAAGGGATCACAAGCAAAGCTTACCTCATGTCTGAAGGTCCCAGTATTGGGTACATCTGATATCGTTTCCTTGAGGACCTCTCTTATAGTATTTATTGCCAAGCAAAAGAAAGAGGTTTTGCCTTTTGAGTTAAGCTAGTCACACCAGGCTTGCTTGGTGCAGATTACCTCACCAGTGTGATTTGCAAGCTATTGTATAGGTGCGAGGGTCTTACCTTATGCACAGCCAAAGAATAGCGGTTGTCGATTTCTCGTCATAAAACGAAGTTGCATTTCATTCTTCAAGTAGCTATTTATTACTAATAATACTCTTATTTTTCCTGCAATATAGAGATCTTCATGCGACCACAACCAAAAGATTCCTTTTGAACAAACTGAAAATTCCTTCTAGATAAACGTTAAATCGTAATGGTGTCAACAAGGTTAAATAATATATTACTCCCTCCGTCCCATTTTATGCGACACCCTTTGAATTAGCACAGTGTTTAAGAAAAAAGGGAAGATTTTTGAAACTTGTGGTCTAAAATCATCCATAAATATTTGTGTGATTGAAAATTGTTTTATTCAGGGTAAAGGGGGAATTTTAACTTAAAATTATTTCTAATTCAAGTGAGGTTGACATCTTTTTTGGGACGTGGATGCCACATAAAATGGGACGAAGGGAGTAGCAAACACTAGACCCAAATCAAACATCGTCTGGCAGAATAAGTTCCCAAAGGCTATATTTGCACAATGTTTGAAATGAGGGATAACATCCAACTAAGGAAGCCTTAAAAAGGCACATCTGCATAAATCACCGTTCTGAATGTCATATAACAGCAGGCAGTTTTTACTCACTCAGAGCATAGCAGACGTATCATACAATTTCACTTGAGATCAAACTAGTAGAACTCTCTTTTAAGACTCAAAATAGGTCTTCATGTTGAAAAGTTACTACTCTTAACCATTTTTCCAGTGCTCCTCTGGTAAGGCAAAAACAGTTTGGACAGATTTAGTGTTTCACGCTAATAGTGAAATAGCTTAATACCTTCCGACAAAAAAGGTATAGCATATGCTCATTTAAACAATCATGAAAAAGGTGGAATCATTTCTAGCTTGATCACGTAAAGCATAGTGGCTATAATTCCCACCACCACGGCTACCCCTACCACCACTTCCCTGGTAATTAGGATAATTCCTGGGGTAATAATTACCAAGTTGATCATAGTATGGGTTGCAGTCATCATGGTAAGAGCGACCTCCGCCACGACCTTCACGGTCATTGGAGTATCCACGACGACCACCAACACCACGAGTACCCCTGAAATTCTGTTGGGACATGCAAGGAACCGATTGTTGATTATCAACATTTGCTTCCTTTGGATCCTCAACACCTTCTCCCTCATGTCCAACTTCTTCTGGTTCAGCACGTTGCTCTGACAAGTTCTCCTGCTGTTCCCCATCAAAGTGATTTTTATATTGGAAAAAATTAAAGTTATAACGTTATAAGGTATCTCGTGATAACAACATTCAACTTGAGAAAGTATTCTCTAAGAAAAACACATGCATACCTGGTGGAGTTCTTTTGCGGAGCTATCATGAATTTCACTGGATTTATCAGCCTTTTTTTGTTATTCCATTTCTGTTTCTATTTACTTTTTCTTGCACTTCGACTATGCTTCCTTTTCTTTTTAAAGTATGCCTTGTCATGCTGTCATTAGCGTTGTCTTTTTTTCTTCTCTCCCATTGTTTTCTCATTTCGAATTGCTATTACTTGATTCGAGGGCCTATTGGGAACGACCTATCTCCCAAGATGGGGGTAAGGCTGTGTGCACACTACACTCCTTAGACCCTACTTGTGGAATTACATCGGTATGTTATTGTTTACTATCTTCTATGAAACACTGATTTCACCATATGCGGAAAGGATAGAAAAACTTATTAACCATCAATGTGGAATATTCTATCTTTACCAACTTCTTTTTGAAGGGTCTATTTGTATAAGGTAGATGGTAAACTACACATTATCTCTTCTCCAAACCACTGATATCACCATCTGGAGAAAGGATAGTGTATTGACTCTTAACAATCTTTTGGGCAGCACTATCTGAAAACAGAATATTACGGTGTTTCCCCATGTGTTTGGAGAGAATTTTGATGTCTTATGTTCTTTTTCATGTATTCACTACTTCTGATATATTAATGTGTTAAAACTAGAATTTTATCAATTGTTGTGCTTCTAATTTCTTGTCTCAGAAATAAATATGGTGGGTAATTAGTAAGCTTTTAGTAATGGTATTAATTCGTCAAATGACTATGCATAGGTACACATTTTTAGCACTTCTTTTGTAAATTTTCTTGGTATCTTAGAAGTCCTTGCTGTAGCTTCTGTTCGTACATCATCCAACTTTCAGTTATTTATTTGTTTCCCAGCAGGAGGAACATTTAAATTCTCCAGCTGATAAATCTAATGAAATTCATGATAGTTCCGCAAAAGAACTCCACTAGGTATGCCCGTGTATTTCTTAGAGAA
Source organism: Solanum clarkiae (assembly GCA_011800125.2). Taxonomy (NCBI): domain Eukaryota; kingdom Viridiplantae; phylum Streptophyta; class Magnoliopsida; order Solanales; family Solanaceae; genus Solanum; species Solanum clarkiae. The sequence continues at coordinate 2,340,947 of JAABOM020000092.1, forward strand.
TACTTTCTCAAGTTGAATGTTGTTATTCTCGAGATACCTTATAAGGCTATAAATTTAATTTTTCCCAATAAAAAAATTACTATGGAGAACAGTAGGAGAACTTGTCAGAGCAACGTGCTGAACCAGAAGAAGTTGGACATGAGGGAGAAGGTGTTGAGGATCCAAAGGAAGCAAATCTTGATAATCAACAATTGGTTCCTTGGAGGTCCCATCAGAATTTCAGGGGTAATCGTGGTGGTGGTGGTGGTCGTTGTGGATAGTCCAATGACCGTGGATGTCGTGGCCGAGGTCGCTCTTACTATGATGACCGCAACCCATACTATGATCAACCTGGTAATTATTACCCCAGGAATTATCCTAATTACCGTGGAAGGGGTGGTAGGGATAGCCGTGGTGATGGAATTATAGTCACTATGCTTTAGGTGATCAAGCTAAAAATGACCCCCCCTTTTTCATGATCGTTTAGATGAGCATATGCTATACCTTTTTTGTCGGAAGGTAATTAAGCTATTTCACTATTAACATGAAGCACTAAATCTGTCCAAAACTTCCCACATAAATCAAAATACTAGGCCTGTTCAAATATTCTCAACAAATTCCTAGAACAAGAAAGAGAAATTCAAGAAAAGAAGAGTACTTACCTTTGAGCAAAAATTTAAAATGGGGCTTGGCCAAGATAAAGATGAAGATGAAGAAGGAACAGGAAAGTCTCAAAGGGTGCCTTTGGTGTCTTGTTGGGTCAAAAAGATTGATTACGGCAGAAGATAGCAAACAACAAGTAACTTACATCTTTTATAAAGCAACATCAATTAAAGTGGCAGGAAAAAGAAAAGCATGTTTCAACAGTGAATGCAAATAAGTTTATGTTTCCTTCTAATGAAATACTCTTTATCACTTGCAGTCCAAGGGCTTAGTGACAGGTGGCCAGTCAAACACAGTTCATCAAAAAGTTATATTATGTATATAAAAAATTATACAAAGTATATACGTCAAAAATTATTTTTCATACATAAATATTAAATCTTGAACACCCTTAGTGAAATTTTTGACCTCGCCACCAGGGAGAAGAATCAGGAGGTCCAAGGTCAAATCCAAGCGGAGGCAAGAAAACATTAGATGACTTCTTCTCTGTAGGTGGGAGATGCAAGCAATCAATGCCTGATGAAATAGTTGAAGTGCTTACAAGCAGGTCCAGACACCACATTATAAGAAGACACTCGGATTTAGAACAAGAGTGCATCCATTGTTTATCTGGAATCCTAATGTTTTCATCATTTCAGGTTATTACCTGCTTTTTTCTCTATCTTGTATTGTAAAACACTTGTGGGAGTCGAACCACAAAATTTCATTTGGTCCCTTCTACAAACTCAGAAATGTCTGGCCGTGGGGTATTAATAGGGTAGGAGGTTTAGTCATGTCTTTATATCCTGTGTGTCTTTAGCCGTGTTATATATGTTATTACTATCGTATTTGCAGATTATCATGTGCTTTTCATTATTAGTCATTTTTTCTGTTTCCTTTGCCATCCATTCCTTTTTTTTCCATATCTAATTTATTCTGCTTATGGGTTTTTGAGATGAGGGTTCCTAGGAAACCACCTCTCTGCCTCTATAGCAGTAAGGTCTGCGTACATTCTACCCTCCCCAAACCGCACTTGTGGGATTCGACCGGGTATGTTGTTGTTGTTGTAGTTGTTTTCCCCATTTGCACCAAATAACAACAATGTTTCCTAATAACAGAAGAAAAATGCATAATCCGAATCACCCCAGTGGATCTTGAAACAAGCCTTAAAATACTATTAACTCCTATTCTAAAATTATTAAAGGGAACATAGAAAGGGCATACAGATATGAAAACAACAGATCAGGGTGTAGGGTAGTTAATTTAGGGCAAAGAGAATAGCATATAAACCAAAAAGAAAAATTAAATTAGTCCATTATTGGCAAACCCTACAAGGCCAGAGCAGATATACTCACCAAATTTATTTAAGCCAGAATCCAAAACTGAATCAGAAATGACCAGCGTCGTTGAAGGACATAATTCATTTGCCCAACTACAACCTTCACTCTTAATCCATGACATTTGCTTTGGCCCATTAAGAATGTTGATACAATTATCACCAAGAACAAAACTCACAAGCATTAAGGAATACCTTGATACACAGCCAAGCACCTACACCGATCTAGAACAACAAAATGAAACATTTTCCACAGAAGTACCTTCCATGAAATACATTAAATATCTAACCTACCAAACCAGTCATTCTTAACCCCAGTCCATGTCACCCAAAAAATATGGCTACCTTGTTCCAATCACTGGGCTATTTGGTTTAGTTAATGGTATCAACTAACTCTTATACTTAAACATAGTGTTTAACAATCACTTCTAATTAGCAAATGTAGTAATCTTTTTTATTTCACTATATATTTATTATTGTTCAAGACTGTATTCTTGGTATCTAAACTAACAAAAAGACTCAATTTTTCACCCACAATAAAAGTACAGCACAAAAGTCCACACCACTCACCAATAAAGATTATGAACTCTTTATCACACAACTAAAAGTACAGAGCACCATTATTTTAGCAAAACAAAAGGAAAGGTGTGTTGTGTTAAAGTTATAAGTCCTAACGCCTCCCAAATAAAACAAAAAAAAGGGAGAAACACGCAATCTAATAGCAAGGATCAGGTCCCAAAAACCTGACCAGTAAAAAGATCGTCCTAAACAAAACCACATAAAAGTCTTATTCTATTTCCCACAAACCAAAAAGTGAAGGTTTGGGCTTTTGAAGTACAAATTTTAGCACTGTGGTGAATGTGTTTCGGAATATTCAGAATCAATATAGGGCCTCATTCAACATCACCTAACTGCTATTATTACAACACCAAGGCGAAATAGTTAAAGCAAACATGGGCAATCATAAAAAACTCAACAAGTTCACAACTTGACATTCTCTGAGAGTCAGTATTAGATATTCTATCTTAGGGGTAGCTCAAAGTAGCATTTACCTTCTCTTGATAGCACGCAACTGGACTCTCCACATTTATGGTCACATTGACAGGCAAAATCATCTCTTCCACTGGCACCGTATAAGACTCATACTCTGCAACAGCCTGCTCCACTCTAAAAACAGGTTCGATGCTAAAATACAATGAATACATGATCTTGTTCAACTTGGATCGCAGACCAGCATCTGCAACAAAACAAAAATATAAGTATCTACAAACGACCACCTCAATCTTAAATAAAAAGGGGATATTGCTAAAAGTAGACTCCCCTCATTCTCAATCTAGACCAGATTCGTTTCCATGTTCCAAAATCCCTCACATTATCTCATTTCTGTACGACTTTCAAGAATACAAATATATTATGAAAACTGTTAAGAAGATTAAATTTTGATGAGATATTAAACTTTTTTTTATTATCAAGCTATCTTTGCATCCATCGATAACAAAATCATACCCAATGTAATTCCACAGGTGAGGTCTAAGGAGTGTATACGCATATCTTACCACTGGCTCATAGAGGTAGAGAGATTGGCTCAAGTGCAGCAAATCAAAATACTTACACGATTAATAAGAAAGCAGTACAGAGCATTCAGAGAGAAGAAACAGCAACAACAACGAAATAAAATGAGGTGAATGGAGTAAAATTTACACTCACAAGTAACATCTGATTCTGGTACAATGTGCTGATCGCACGTTGTTATCCACAGCTTGGCATGTTCAATACAAGTCTGAAGGGCGTGCTTGTGTGACAAAGTAGAGTTAACAGGACGACAAATGAGCAGGTCACTGAGCATGACGATCAAATCCAAGTCCTTCTCCGACAACATATCCATCACATCCGTCGACTCATCCTCCTGCATACAATCATAGTTCAAACAACAAATCTTCTCATGCATAGCCCTTTTCCACATAGTTGAAACAAAGTCAATTTTCCCCCAATTCGCATGATAAAACATATTACCAAATAAATAATGTTAAGGAAATCCTCAACACAACTGTTATCGTCTAGTAACCAAATATATATAATATATAGCCTAAATTGACTTATATAAATTTTTTCAAATATAATAACAACATACTCGGTGAAATTTCAACGTTAGGGTGTATGCAGATCTCTACCTTACTGATGTAAAGAAATTGTTTTCGAAGGACCCTCGACTCAAATGGATTAAGCAGTAACTAAAAAAACATATGACACCTAATAATAAGCAGCACAGAGCAATTATGTAAGGAACTATAACAACAATAAGAAGAAGGTGCAGTCGCCTAAATAGAGCAAACCACCAATGAAGTTAAATAACAAAAGTCAAAGACTATATGTATATGATAATATTAAGATCAACATGTTGCTCTATTCTCCCACCCAACTAAAGACATAAATAGGCTAGTAATACACAATTTTCAACTATCTATAATATCGTTATTTTAGCCGTGATCTGTATACTTTCCTATAAGGTCATGTCCTCGACAAGTTGAAGATACGCGATATTTTGCCTAATCATCTCTTCTCAATACTTCTTCGGCCTATATCTGTCTTTCCCTAATCTCCTATATCCAGCCTGTTAAACTTCTTTTCGGTGCATCCATATTTCTCCTCTTCACGTGTCTATATCATTCCAATCTCTCTTCATCATCTTGTCCACTCCCACTGCATTTTAAATATCTTCAATCCTAATCATATTGCTACTAATATGTCCGCACATCCATCTTAATATCTTTGTTTTTGCCACTTGCATCTACTAAACTTGGGAGTTCTTGAGTAGCCAATATTGGGCCTTATCAACAAAGCTACTTTAATCACCACTTTATAAAACCTGACTTTTAAGTTTTGGTGGTACCAACTTGTCACACAAGATGGCGGATGCAAGACTTCACTTCATTCGTGTCACACTAATACGATATGTGACATCATCATCAATGCAAGCCTTCACTTCATTCATTCACACTAATACGATATGTGACATCATCATCAATCTCTCATTTACCATATATAAGAAACCCCAGATACTTAAATCTATCAATCTCGAACATAATTTGAGTATCTCATCTCACTTATACACCTATCTCATGTATCACATCACTGAATTGTAACACTCCAAAGATTTTCTATGGTAAGATCGAGCCATCTTTCATTGTGTATAAGATTATATTGGATAATTCCTAATTCACCATAGGTGTTAAATTCAATTTAGTGTGGGAATACATTTGGAGATGAATTAAGATCACAAGAACCTTCTAGCATAAAGTTGAGTTAAAAACTTCCTTACCGAATGAGATTTGATATAAGATTCTATACAAATTAGGTAATCCAATGACTTTAAATTGTATTTATATATGTTAGGATTAATTTCTAAGTATTTAAAGTATATCGGATGTTGTTTACGGTCATAAGGGATCTTATACATTAATCCAAGTTCCAAAAAATTATATGACTAGGTTATCGCATGAATTCATAGAAGTTGTGAACTTCAAACGACCATATCTTCTAGAATATAAAGAATTAGGTGGTCCATGATCTACCAAATTAAAGGTCTCTAAATCCTCTTTCCTATGCTACCAAGTTTGCCTCATTATGAGTTCGAAGTAATATGTTATGAACATTTTACCACAGACTATGAGAGCAGAGTTTCCTAGATCAGTTTCTACGACACCTGACCTACAGGTCGTAAATGGATTGACTACCCGTCCTGTCGACTCGTGGGAAAAATCCTGAAGGTTAAATTATGGGTCCAAATTCATACAAACCTAACTGCAAGTTGTAGAAACTTCTATGGGTTGTAGTTTGGGCATGTGAAATACAGTTCAGGACCTTAAAATTCAACCAAGTTTCTACAAATTAGCTTCTACAATCGGCAGAAGTTTCTACGGACCATAGATGGCCTCATAGACGACTTTGGAAAATATAAATGAGTGTTAACTTGATCTTTTTCCACCCTTTTCAAGTCTAAATCTTGATGTTTTAGGACTAAAATAAGACCTTTATAAGTACCAATGAATCTTTTCTCTCATTATCACTAGAATATTTTGAGAGCAAGTTGAAGAGGAAAAAAAGCTAGGGTTTCAAGAGTATTCATCGAGTTCTTCAAAGTTCTTCGAAAATCTAATTCTTCCAGGTATGTAAGACTATCATTGCATCGTATTGAGTTTGTCCACACATTCAACATCTAAATTCCGTCTTGATTGAATATTGAGTTGAGTTAAACTAGTTTCTTGAAGTCCAATTGAGTAAATTCTTTTTCTATTGAGTCTTTATAATTATGCACTGAAATTATCATTTTTCTATCTATTAAGTTTTTGAAAAAAATGTTCGCGGCTACTTTTCCATGAACCCTAAACGAGATGATGATCATGATTTCACTATGCAATATTTTGAGCCAAAACTTATGATTTTCATGCATTATTTTGAGATCAGATTGATAATTTTTATATATGAAACAAAGTATTATTTTCAAACTAAGACGATGCAAGTTTTAAAGAGTTCTGGATGAAACTAAGCATTGAATTAAAATGATGTTTTGAAAAAGAGTTTTGATGACGATATAAATGATTTTAAAGTATAAATTTCATCAAAGATGATGATGATGTTTGGAGATGAGATTGATGTTTTATCTTAAAGTCTAATGAGACTAAATGAGATGATTTGAGTATTCTACTTGATTGAGCACATGAGCATATATATGTTTTGGAAGTAGTATTGAGCACCGATTTGGGTAAAAGTTAGAATAGAGATAACTCAAGTCCCATAAACTACGTAACCATCGTAGCATAGTTGTGTAGTTAATTTGGGCGACTCCTTAGTCCCGAAAAGAGGACTTCTATTATTAGATCTAAAGAGGTTGAATGTCTCTTACCGTGGCAAGTATTGGACGGTTATGGCAACTACAACGAGCTTGTTGTACCATCACTCGCTAATAGGTGAAAAGTGTCTGTTAGAGAAATGAGTTGCATATTTAATTATGATTAACCGATGTGGGTAAGAGTTAGAATAGAGATAACTCAAGTCCCATAACCTACGTATCCAGCGTAGGATAGTCGTGTAGTTAATTTAGGCGACTCCTTAGTACCAAAAAAAGGAGTTCTATTATTGGATCTAAAGAAGTTGAGTGTCTCTTATGGTCGCAAATATTGGACGGCTGTGTCAACTACAACGAGCTTGTTTTACCATCACTCGCTCATAGGTGATAAGAGTCGGTTAGAGAAGTGAGTTGCATATTTAATTATGATTATTAAAAGTACTATTTATTTTTAAACTTGCACATTACATTGAGTTGAATTAAGCTTCATTCTTTCTTTGGGTACCTTGATGTGTTTGTTTTACTCAGCCATCTTATGTACCATACATTTTAGGTATTGACGTCACTCAATATTGCATCATTTTATGATGCTGATATAGCTATTCGAGATCCTCGTAAGATGCTTCGTTGAAGATCCATTGTTCTAGAGCAGTGGTGATACTTCCTTGCATTTAGAGGAATCACTTTTTATTTTGATTTATTTCTTTTCATTCTTTGGAGATAGCCTTGGGATTGTGTTGGCACCTTCTTATGAGTTGATAGAGGCTTCATATACCGAGTCAGATAGAGTTAAAGTAGAACCTATTTTCGTTTCAGACCCAATTTTGAAAACTATTATTATTTATTTGCATCGAAGGGTTGAGTTATTTTAGTGAGAGATATCTTGAAAACTATTTTAAATGCACACTAAATACTTGCTTTTGTTTCATTGAATCTTTCGTCGATTTAACAAATGAATTAAGCCCAAGTGGTTCGCTTGGAAATTGACAATGTTTTCTGAATGTAGGCTACACTTAGGGTACTCTCTCACGGCATGACATGAATTTACACTCTAAATACTTTGTCTTGGTCCTATTCAACGTGAACCCTTTTGGAGTTCAGACCCAATTTTGAAAACTATTATTATTTATTTGCATCGAAGGGTTGAGTTATTTTAGTGAGAGATATCTTGAAAACTATTTTAAATGCACACTAAATACTTGCTTTTGTTTCATTGAATCTTTCGTCGATTTAACAAATGAATTAAGCCCAAGTGGTTCGCTTGGAAATTGACAATGTTTTCTGAATGTAGGCTACACTTAGGGTACTCTCTCACGGCATGACATGAATTTACACTCTAAATACTTTGTCTTGGTCCTATTCAACGTGAACCCTTTTGGAGTTCAGAGTCTATTTCTACACCTTTAATTTATTGTCAACTCTTATGCGAGTCTCTTTGATCAAAATAATTTCATCCGCAAATAACAAACACAAAGACACTTCACCTTTAATATGCCACATCGAACTATCCATCAACAAGGCAAATAAGAAATGAGCTCAACCCAGATTTCTAATGCAGCCCGGCCATTTCAATTAGAAAGTGCTCCAAGTCTCCACTACTTCCCCAAGCCTTTATTGCCTCCAATTTCTCCCCCATCTCCCATGCTCATGTAGAGGTTAAGTCATCCCATTTGATCCTTGATTGGTCATACAACAATATTTTTTTCCCTGCATGTTAATTCTCACAATCATCATCAAGAATTTATGTTGAGTAGTAAGATCTTCTCTCGAAATGACCATACAGTTTTTACAAAAACCTCTATCACCCTTTAGAATGAATAAGTAATCAATTTGAATTCTAACCTCACACTAAAAGGTAATCAAGTGGACCTTTTATTTTTATTTTTTTGGAAAACATGAATTTTCTATCACCAACTCAAAAATTTTAGTATAATCTAGAAGTGACGCTCCTCCTCTGTTCCCAACCCTAAAATTATCACCTCCATGAATACTATCAAAACTGTCAGTGGTTAATGGGATATGGCCATTGAAATTTCAGCCAATAAATTAGAATGTGGTATATTTCTCACCACCTTGTCCAAATCTTCGTAGAAGTGCTTGTTGACGTCTTCCTCCAAATCCATTTCTGACACGTATGCATTAATCATGTTCAAAATAAGTCATTCGATGACTAGCTTGACCGTTAATATCTTGCTTAATTCTCCTAACCTCCACCAACTTCTCCCTAAGCTCCTCGTCTAGTAAAATGCCCATTCCATTCCTATCCCTTGAGCCTTTTGAGTATTACCACTTAAACCCACCCACTTGATCTTCTGGATGCAAGTTATACCAATCTTACTCTTCCGATTTTTCACTAGTTCTATTAACTTACCCATATATTATATATAACCATAATAAGAAAGAAAAGAAATCTATAAGGTACTTAAATTTTTTTTAAAAAAAATTAGACAGGGTATTTTTATATTGTATGAAGGAAATCTTCAGGAAAATAAGTTGCTCTCTCATTAATTTTCTTGTGTTAAACAGATAAGCAAATATATTATTTTAAAATTAATTTTATATGATTTAGTAAATGAATATGAAAGGAAGACATGGGATGGTAGGGATGGGGGAATCCGAAACCTAAATAATGGATGAAAAAAGATAAGTGATCAAAATAGCTTGCCCAAAAAAAAGATAAAAACTTACTTTTTCGAGTAGCATACCAATTTATTGTGTTGTATAAGATCCACTAATGGACCAAACTTAACGACCATTATGGTCAATGAAACTCGCACTTTGTTTGGATGATTGTTATGTATTGTTTCATAATGTATCGTGTAATGTTGTATTGTATCATATCGTATCGTAATGTAATTTTTTCAATAAATACAACGTTTGGATAGGTTGTATTGCTATCCGTTATTACATAATGTCTTACATCCATAATTTGAATGATAAAGCTACAAAAAATTGTTAGGATATATGGTACAACTACCATAAAAGGTAGGGAAAAAGATAAACAAAATTATTAACTAATAAATAAAGTCAAAAATAAGAAAAAGATATAAAAGTAACGACGCAACCACACCAAATCGATTAAATCTACTTACTTCATCAAACCAAAAAAAAAAAAAAAAAACACATCAAATCGATTGTAACATAAAATGGGTCTTTTCTTTGTTACCTAGCGATGGATTTAACGATACAATACAATGGAATTTTAAATAGTGTTGAATTAGGTCTTAGGCCTAACTCACACCCCAAAAGCTAGCTCGAAGGGAGGAGGATTGCCTAAGCCTTATAAGGAGACCACCCATCCCATTAACCACCAATGTGGGACTTTGAGTCTCAACACTCCCCCTCACGCCCAGTGCTTAGCATCTGGTGCATGGACAATTTTCTCGGGGGCCCAACATTGGGTGAGACGGGCCCTGCTCTGATACCATGTTGAATTAGGTCTTAGGCCTAACTCACACCCCAAAAGCTAGCTCGAAGGGAGGAGGATTGCCTAAGCCTTATAAGGAGACCACCCATCCCATTAACCACCAATGTGGGACTTTGAGTCTCAACAAATAGCAATCAAAACAAACATTGTATTTAAACTAACAACACAATACAATACAACGAGTAACAACTGTCCCAATAAGGGGTTATAAAATGCACTAAACTAGTCCGCTACATGAACAAATATATATTCCTCCAAACACTGTTTTTGGGTATTTTAGGCTTAAGAGCAATAAACCAAAAATAACCCATTTCCAGCCCTCCTCGATGATTCTTTCGATCTTTAATCGGTTAATTACAGTATGATTTCTATTTGGAAACTAAATTTCACCCGTTTTTAGCCCCTCAACTAACTTCTATTTGGAAACTAAATTTCACCCCTTTTCAGCCCCTCGACTAACTTCAATTTTGAAACTAAAAAATGTAACCTGTTTCTAGCCCCTCGACTGATTCTTTCAATCTTTAACCAATTAATTATAGTATATTTTCTATTTGGAAACTAAATAAACCTGTTTTTAGCCCCTCGACTGATTCTCTCAATCTTTAACGCCCCTCGACTGATTCTCTCAATCTTTAACCAATTAACTATAGTGTATTTCTATTTGTAAACTAAATTTCGCCCGTGTTTAGCCCCTCAGCAATGATTCTTTCGATTGTTAATTCCAGTATGATTTCTATTTGGAAACTAAATTTCTGTTTTTTAGTAGATGTTGATGAAAGGAAAAAAGATAGATATTATAGAGATGTATCCTACCTCCATGACACACTGCTTTTTTAATTATGTATCATCTTGACAAATTTCTCTGACTTAATTTTCCTTTTCCATAATTTCTATAATTAGTTTAAATCCCAACTTCTAACACTACTTGCACGGAAAGTGCAACTCACATTAACGCAATGTGGATGCTAAATGAAAGAGAATAGAAACATTATGGTCAACTAGACATATAGGACAATGGTTGCTTCTGATAGTATAAACCTGGTGTTATTACAAGAGCATTAGCAATAAGCCAGCTACATTCTTTTTATTTTGCCTAATCTCCAACTAAAGATTTAATAGAACTAGAAATGAAGGCACTAAATTTGCACCATGATGGTGAGCAGACCCGTAAAAGCAAACATCTTTCAAGATAGGCAGAAATTAACCAGCAATATTTGATGGAACCACATCTTCGCTGTTCTTAAATCTCGCCACTACAGGAGCATCACTTCTGGATATCTATGCAAGCGCATGAAAATAGTGAGCTACGCCTCATTCACACACAACACTAGTCATCATTCTATTTGGGAACAATCTGTGAAGAACAAGGATGATACCTGAATCATGATGTGCCCGAGTGAGATAGAGATTGTTGATACCCTTTTGATCAATGTTCTACATCTTCAGGAAGTATTGCTTTTCCTCTGTAAACATACTGCATCTCTTCCTTCCATGTCTGCAGTACATCAGGCATCATTTTATTCATTACATTAGTGCTGTAGTACAGACCATGGTGCTATATTAGTTACTCTGATTTTCTATAGGAGCAACATTCAGAGTTCCAATAACACTAAAATCTTTCCAGTTATCATCTTAGCAGGAGAAAACACAAAAGGGATCACAAGAAAAGCTTACCTCATGTCTGAAGGAAATCCTAGTATTGGGTACGTTTGATATTGTTTACTTGAGGACCTCTCTTATAATATTTATTGCCAAGCAATGCATCGGCAGCATTTACCTTAGGAAGTAAAATTAGTATTGAGGTTAAAAGGAGCTCTCTAGAACACCCTTTAACCATGAATAAGCTAAAATTCCTTTTCATCATAAGCTAGGCTGCAGTCAGTTGCATCTCAAGAGCTTCCATTAACTTCTAAAGCCTACGTCACTTGAATTTCAGTCACCTTCAACTTTGGGCTAGGTGAATAATATTTAACTACACAAGTTCCTCAGAGATGTGAGATTTGACACAAGTAGAAACAAAATGAAGTCATCAATACCACTGTAAACAATGAAATTTAAGACCCAGAATTATCAGAAACCACAGCTATAAAGTTATAATTACCAGTAAATTTGTGATTTTTCAACCAAAGAAACATTACTTAGGCCACACACAAGATTTCTAAGAGAATTAGTTGCATATGAATCAGGCCTGCTGTCGCTCACCTTGTCCGCCTGATTGAATCCCGACTGATAGACCGAATTCCTAGCTATCTCACAAAGGTCACAAGAACTCAGCTTCCATACCTGAAATATACAGTTGGTCAAGGACATGTCAATATTTTACTGATCGGAAAAAAATGGACTGACCTCAGCTGCAACGCTGTATTCTTCCACGAGGGGCTCTTTTGTCAAGTGGATTCGCAAGGGATCATCAGTACAGAGTGAGACGTTCCTGCCACGGCAGAAGAACATAAGGAACAGGTTTCAATTATAGTCAAGGAAAAGTGAATTATTGCACAGGGGAGACATTGCCAATACAATCCGAATAGTTTTACCGAGACAGTGACAATAAAGTGAATACACAGGATAACAAAAAAAAGTGTGTTGGGGTGGGGTGGGGAGGTGGGGGGACCGAGACAGCGCATAATATATAGAAAAATAAATAGAAGGATGACTTCAAAAGGCATATTCTGTAGTAAATAAACATGAGGCACTACTATTCCAAAAATAAATATGCACAAGCACTCCATTCAAAACGCCCCTCCTTTTACTAGAATTAGTAAGATAAGATTTAATGTCATTTGTACTTTCTTATTAAGACTCCACACCAAACCACAACTTCAAATTGGTAGAACTTTATAGATATCTTAAATATCCATGACACCTAATTTTAATGTTCCTCTCAGTGACTTTCAACTCATTTCTTGAATTTAAAACAAAGTAACTAATAATACCATGATATATCTAATCTAGTGCGAACCACGACATACATCAAACTATCAACTGCATAAGGATAAGGAACAAGTGGTATTTCCTTACACTTCGGGGTGGCCCATTGTTATGTGCTTGGGACTTCCATGTTGGAAGTTTCAAGTTCGAAACCCCTTGCCAGCAAAAGCAAGAGGTTTGCCTTTTGGGTCGAGCTCGTCGCACCAGACTTGCTTGGTGCGGATTACCTCTACAGTGTGATTTGCGAGCTATTGCATAGGAGCGAGGGCTTTACCTTGTGGACACCCAAAGGATAGCGGTTATTGGTTTTTCTTGTCATAAAAAAAAGTTGCATTCTTCAAGTAGCTGTTTATCATTAATAGTACTCTCTTTATTTTCTTGCAATATATAGATCTTTATGCGACTACAACCAAAAGATTTCTTTTGATCAAACTGAAAATTCCTTTTAGACAACCGTCAAATCGTAATGTTGCCTACAAGGTTAAGTAATATATTAGCAAAGACCAGACCCGAATCAAACATTGTCAGGGAGAATCTAAGTTGCTCGGACTCTACACTTTTGGTGCTACACCCGTGTCGACAAGACATGGATGAGGGTGTGGGTGTGGGTGTAGGTGTGGTGTGGCTGTGGGATCTATGTCCAATTTGGTCAACCGATTTCAGGTACTTTGGCAAAAATTGATGGGGAAAGTCTGGACGGTTTTAATGATTTCTGTAATCAATACAAAAGCTAAGATGAAATTGAAGAAAATGGAATACCTATTCTATAGAAATTTCTATGTCACGCCTTTTCTTTAATCTCCTTCCAGAATTCTCTTCATGTTTTCCATGTAATATCTCATAATTTAGATTTTATCACTCTATTTTTGGATATTTTGATTATTTTTAGGCGAATCCCCGCACCTGTATCCATACATGAATCCATATCCCCGAATCTTAAAATTAGACCATGAGGATCCGACCTCTAGATCCGCACGTATTGAACACCCGCACCCGAGTCCGAGCAACTTAGGGGAGAATAATTTCCCAAAGGCTATATTTGCACAATGTATGAAACGAGGGATAAAATCCATCCAAGGAAGCCTTAAAAAAGGCACATCTGGATATATCATCCTTCTGGATGTTATATAACAGCGGGCAGCTTTCACTCACTGAGAGCATAGCAGACGTATCATACAATTTCACTTGAGATCAAACTAGTAGTACTCTTTTAAGACTCAAAATCGGTCTGCAAGTTGTAAAGTTGAAAAAGTGACTACTCTTACCATTTTTCCAATGCTCCTCTGGTAGGGCTTAACACAAGCAAAAACAGTCTGGACAGATTTAGTGCTTCACGTTAATCGGGAAATAGTTTAATTACCTTCCAATAAAAAAGGTATAGCATATGCTTATCTGAACAATCATGAAAAAGCTGGGGACATTTCTAGCTTGATCACCTAAGCATAGTGGCTATAATTCCCACCACCACGGCTACCCCTACCACCTCTTCCCCGATAATTAGGATAACTCCTGGGGTAATATTTACCAGGTTGATCATAGAATGGGTTGCAGTCATCATGGTAAGAGCGACCTCTGCCACGACCTCCACGTCCATTGGAGTATCCACGACGACCTCCACGGCCATTGGAGTATCCCCGACGACGACCACCACCACCACGACGATTACCCCTGAAATTCTGATGGGACCTGCAAGGAACCGATTGTTGATTATCAACATTTGCATCCTCTGGATCCTCAACACCTTCTCCCTCATGTCCAATTTCTTCTGGTTCAACACATTGCTCGGACAAGTTCTCCTGCTGTTCCCCATCAAAGTAATTTATTTATTGTTAAAATTAAATGTATAGCCTTATAAGGTATCTCGTAAATAACAACATTCAACTTGAGAAGGTGTTCTCTAAGAAACACACATGCATACCTGGAAGAGTTCTTTTGCTGAGCTATCATGAATTTCATAAGATCTATCAGCTTGAGAATTCACATGCTCCTCCTCCTGGGAAACAAACAAATAAATGAAGTTGGATGATGCAGGAACAGAAGCTACAGCAAGGACTTCTAAAATAACAAGAAAAATTAGAAAAGAAGTGCTAAAAAAGTGTACCTATGCATAGTCATTTGACGAATTAATACCATTACTAAAAACACACAAGTATCCCACCATATTTATTTCAGAGACGAGAAATTATAAGCACGAGAATTGATAAAATTCTAGCTTTTACACATCAATATATCAGAAGTAGTGAACACATGAAAAAAGAACATAAGACATCAAAATTCTCTCCAAACACATGGGGAAAGACCATAATATTCTGTTTTCAGATAGTGCTGCCCAAAAGACTGTCAAGAGTCAATACACTATCCTTCTTTAGATGGTGATATCAGTGGTTTGGAGAAGAGACACTGTGTAGTGGTTTGGAGAAAAGAATGTATAGTTACCAGCTACCTTAAACAAATAGACCTTCAAAAAGAAGCTGGTAAAGATAGAATATTCCACATTGACAATTAATAAGTTTTTCTATCCTTTCCGCATATGGTGAAATTAGTGTTTTCAGAGAAGATAGCAAACGATAACAGGCCAGTGTAATTCCACAAGTGGGGGTCTAAGGAGTGTAGTGTGCGCCCAGACCTTAACCCCATCTTCGTAGATAGGTCGTTTCCGATAGGCCCTCGGATCAAGTAAAAGCAATTCGAAATGAGAAAACAATGGGAGAGAAGAAGAAAAGACAAAACGTTAATGACAGCATGACAAGGCAGACTTCTAAAAAAAGAAGGAAGCATGTCGAAGTGCAAGAAAACAAAATAGAAACAGAAATCTATTTGTATCTGTTATTATTATTATATAAATAAAGATATCTTGTAATAATTATAATTAAATTAAGAATTTGAATTCTAATTAGATAACAAAAAACACAAGTTTATTTATTTAGTTCTGTTATTTGTTTAAGGAGGAGGAGGGAGAATCAGGGCACAACATTAAATTAAAGAGGTCAAAATAGAGTACTACACTTCAGGGAAATGATTAAAGAAGGTGAGACTGAACAAAAAACAAAGAAATGTTGAACAAGCAATGACCAAAAGACATTTGTCTCAGTGTGCACACACGTGTGTGTGCGAGCGAGAGATCCACAACCTAAACCTTATTGCAGCTAATCAGAAACAGATCCCAGCAAAATGCAGCTAGTCAAACAATAGCTTAAGCGGTAGTATCACTTCAAGACTGTATTCCAGAAACAAATACAAAGAGGATAAGCTAATTGTGTAGAAAGAGGGACAAAATAAACTTCAAAGCAAAATCAGCTTGCTTCAGGATTTGCATTAAAAAATACAGACTTCCTTGATATATTTAAGAGAGAAACTCCAAAAGGGGCCAAATTTGAAGGCCAATTAAACACATAGAAACAAGAAAATGATCCTTTTCCAAAAGTTGAGAACCAAGAAATGTAGAGAAGGTATAGCTTCTTTCTAGGAAACCTCAGAAAAAAGGAAGAAAATCAGAATAATACGATTCAGAATCCCGAATTCACTGGTTCACGATGACCCAAAAGGCAAGTTCATAAAAAAGCCAACTTCCCACATAAATCAAAACACTAGGCCTGTTCAAATATTCTCAACAAATTCCTAAAACAAGAAATAGAAATTAAAGGCAAGAAGAATACATACCTTTGAGCAAAAATTTAAAATGGGTCTTGTCCTAGATAAAGATGAAGATGAAAAAGGAACAGGAATTTCTCAAAGGCTGCCTTTGGTGTCTTGTTGGATCAAAAAGATTGATTACGGCAGAAGATAGCAAACAACAAGTAACTTATATCTTTTATAAAGCAACATCAATTAAAGAGGCAGGAAAAAGAAAAGCATGTTTCAGCAGTGAATGTAAATAAGTTTATGTTTCCTTCTAATGAAATACTCTGATCACTTGCAACCCAAGGGTATGGTCTGGTGGTGGATAATGGGAGGAGCAGTGGCTTAACCATATGTAGTGACAGGTGGCCAGTCAAATACAGTTCATCAACAAGTTAAATTATGTATATAAAAAATAATACAACTTATATAGGTCGAAAAATTTCATACGTAAATATTAAATCTTGAACACCTGAATGAAATTTTTGACTTCGCCACTAGGGAGAAGAATCATGAGGTCCAAGGTCAAATCCAAGCGGAGGCAAGAAAACATTAGATGATTTCTTCTCTATAGGTAGGAGATAGCAGGCAATCTGTGCCTAATGAAATAGTTGAAGTGCTTACAAGCAGGCGCAGAAGCCGCATTATTAAAAGACACTCGGATTTACTCTCTTACTAATACATAGATAGATTTTAGCAATGTGAGCATGCTTGAAGCAACTTTAGGTTCAACTTATGAGCAATTTATAAAACTTGAATTGTCTTATTGAGGACTTCCAGTGTTTATAATGTGTCCTGATAACAGAAATTGAGCATAATGGGAACCATCCTTTTTTAGAACAAGAGTGCATCCACTGTTTATATGGAATCCTAATGTTTGCATCATTTCATGTTATTACTTGTTTTTATCTCTATCTTGTATTGTAAAAACTTGCGGGAGTCGAACCACAAATTTTCATTTGGTCCCTTCTACAACCTCAGAAATGTACTATTTTTCCGTATGTGTACCAAATAACAACAATGTTTCCTAAAAACAGAAGAAAAATGCATAATCCGAACCACCCCAGTGGATCTCGAAACAAACCTTAAAATACTATTAACTCCTGTTCTAAAATTATTAAAGGGAATATAGAAAGGGCTTACAGATATGAAGACAACAGATCAGGGTGTAGGATAGTTAATTTCGGGCAAAGAGAATAGCATATAAACCAAAAGGAAAAATTAAATTAGTCCATGATTGGTAAACCCTACAAAGCTGGAGCAGATATACTCGCCTAATTTATTTAAGCTATAATCCAAAACTGAAGCATAAATGACTTGCATCATTGAAGGACATAACTCATTTTCCTCTAGTGCCGACTTCACTCTTAAACCATGATATTTGCTTTGACCCATTAAAAATGTTGATACAATTATCACCAAGACACAACTCACAGGCCTTAAGAACTACCTTGAACACAGTCAAACACCTAAACCGATCTAGAATTAAAAAATGAAACATTTTCCACAAAAGTATCTTCCATGAAATACATTAAATATCTAACCAAATACAGTCCAAGCTACCAACCCAGTCATTTTCAACCCTAGTCCATGTCACCACAAAAATATGGTAACCTTGTTTCAGTACACTGGGCTATTGAGTTTAGTTAATGGTATCAACCAACTATTATACTTAAACATAGTGTTTAACAATCACTTCTAATTAGCAGTTGTAGTAATCTTTTTTATTTGATTATATATTTATTTATTGTTCAAGATGGTATTCTTGGTATCTAAACTACCAAAAGACTCACCTTTTTCACCCACAATAAAAGTACAGCACAAAAGTCCACACCACTCACCAATAAAGTTTATGAACTCTTTATCACACAACTAATAGTATAAAGCACCATTATTTTAGCAAAACAAAAGGGAAGGTGTGTTGTGTTAAAGGTATAAGTCCTAACGCTTCCCAAACAAAACCAAAAAAGGGGAGAAGCACGCAAAATAGCAACGATCAGGTCCCAAAAACCTGACCAGTCAAAAGATCATCCTAAACAAAACCACATAAAAGTCTTATGCTCTTTCCCACAAACCAAAGAGAGAAGGTTTGGGCTTTTGAAGTACAAAGTTTAGCACTGTGCTGAAGTGTGTTTTGGAATATTCAGAATCAGTACAGGGCCTATTTCAACATCACCTAACTGCTATTACTACAACACCATAGGATATAGTTAAAGCAAACATGGGTAATCATCAAAAACTCAACAAGTTCACAACCTGACATTCTCTCAGAGTCAGTATTAGATATTCTATCTTAGAGGTAGCTCAAAGTAGAGTTTACCTTCTCTTGATAGCATGCAACTGGACTCTCCACATGTACGGCCACATTGACGGGCAAAACCGTCTCTTCCACTAGCATCGGATAAGACTCATCCTGTGCAAAAGCCTGCTCCGCTCTAAAAACAGGTTTGGTGGTAAAATACAATGAAGACATGATCTTGTTCAACTTGGACCGCAAACCAGCATCTGCAACAAAACAAAAATATAAGTATCTAAAAACGACCATCTCAATCTTAAATAAAAAGGGGATATTGCTATAAGTAGACTCCCCTCATTCTCAATCCATACCACATTCGATTCCATGTTCCAAAATGTCTCACATTATCTCATTTCTATACAACTTTCAAGAACACAAATATATTATGTAACAGTTACAAAGATTAAATTTTTAGATGAGATATTAAACTTTTTTTACTATCAAGCTATCTTTTCATCCATTGATAAGAATGATATCATACCCAGTGTAACCCCACAAGTGGGTTCTAAGGAGTGTATACACATATCTTACCACTGGCTCATGGAGGTGGAGAGATCGGCTCAAGTGCAGCAAATCAAAATACTTAAACGATTAATAAGAAAATCAGTACAAAGCATTCAGAGAAAAGAAACAGCAACAGCAACGAAATAAAATGGGTGAAAGGAGTAAAATTTACACTCACAAGTAGCATCTGATTCTGGTACAATGTGCTGACCAGACTTTGTTATCCACAGCTTGGCATGTTCAATACAAGTCTGCAGGGCGTGCTTGTGTGACAAAGTAGAGTTAACAGGACGACAAATGAGCAGCTTACTGAGCATGACGATCAAATCCAAGTCCTTCTCCGATAACAAATCCATCACATCCGAGGACTCATCCTCCGGCAAACAATCATAGTTCAAACAAAAAGCCTTCTCATGCATAGCCCTTTTCCACATAGTTGAAACAGATTCAATGTTCCCCCAATTCGCATGATTAAACGTATTACCAAAATAAATAATGTTGAGCAAATCCTCAACACAACTGTTATCGTCTTTTCCAGCCAATTTCTCATCTGGGGAATCCGCAGCAGAGGCGAGATGGTGTCGCATAGCTAGGTTGATTTCTTCAGTTACAGCAGCAGCTAGTGGCTTACGAAGCCTCTCGAGCTCGTCTATGGCAGCAACCACGGTGGGTTTTGAACGGAGAGTTTCTTCTTGTTCCTTGTTCAGGGTTTTTCCATTAGAAAGAGATTCTTCCATCTGGAGAATGCGGTTATACTTCTTGCGGAGTGCTCGAAGGCGCTTGTTGATCACGGTCAGGACAGGTCCATCGGAGGTTCCAGACGCCGCCGCAGACTCCATCGGGTAATGAGACTAGAGCGAAGGGCAGGAAGAAGAGAAGAAAATGAAGGGATTGCGCCGCTGTGAACGACGGCGACGGGAAGAGTTGGGTTTTAAGGAGAGGAATTGGGATTGTTGACAGAGTGGACTGGTCTCTCCACTTTCCGCTTTTAAGTAACAAAAAGAACCACTTTCCTCTGTTTCTCCACTTTCCTCCTTAAGTAACAAAAGGAAAAAATGAAAATGGGCCAAAAATTTTGGGAAGGATAAAATTGGCTCATAAAAATATATTTTATTTAATTTATTTTAATTTAAATGGGTTATTAATCTATTTACTTATTAGCTCAGTTTAATTTATTGTGGCTCGTCTAATAATCGAATATATATAATATAGTCTTATATTGATGTAAATATTATCAAATATGTTCATATCTACCTTATTGATGTAGAGGAATTATTCTCGAAAGATCCTCGACTCAAGTGGATTAAGAAGTAACAAAAAAAAATATGACACCTAATAATACGGCAACACAGAGCAAAAAGGCAAAGAACTATAACAACAACAAAAAGGTGTGATCACATAAATGAAATTAAATAACAAAAGTCAAAGATTATATGTATATGTTATTACTAAGATCAACATGGAGCTTTATACTCCCACCCTGCTAAAGACATGAGTAGGCTAGTAATAAACAATTTTCAACCACCTATTCTACTTTTAATTGTGATCTTTGTATCTCATATCCACGGGGTATGTTGTTGTTGTATCTCATATCCAAAGTCATGTCCTCATTAAGCTAAAGATGTGTGATATCTTGCCTAATCACTTCTCCTTAATACTTCTTTAGTTTACATTTGTCTCTTTCTAGCCCCTTGTATACAAGCTCTTGAACTTTCTTGCCAGGGCATCAACACTTCTCCTCTTTATGTGTGCAAATCATCTCAGACTCTCTTCAATCATCTTGCTTACTATAGAATTCACTCCTTGTTTATTTCAGATATCTTCATTTATAATCATCTCACTCTTAATATACCAGTACATCCCTCTCGAAATCTTTATGTTCACCACTTTTATCTTCTGAACTTAGGAGTTCTTGACTGGTCAATATTGTGTTATATCAACAAAGTTGGTCTAACCATCACTCTATAAAACTTAACTTTAATTTTTTGTGGTACCTTCTTGTCACACAATATAACGGATGCATGCCTCCACTTCATTGATGTCACACAACGTGTGACATCATCATCAATCTCTTATTTACCGTGGCACAGACCCCATATACTTAAATTTATCTCGATGAGAACTTGAGTATCGAGTCTCACTTTTACACCCGTTTCATGCATCGCAATCACTGGATTTTGCACTCTATAAACTTTGTCTTGGTCCTACTTAACATGAACTCTTTTGAAGTCCAAAGTATGTCTCTACATCTTTAATTTATCGTTAATTCTATTACAAGTCTCTTTGATCAAAGTAAATTCATCTGCAAATAACAAACAGCGTCACCAAGAATTTATATTGAATAATAACATTCTCACTCTGGATAACCTTATAATCCTTACAAAAATCTCTATCACCCTACAAAATCAACAAATAATCAATTTAAATCCTGATCCCATACTACAAAATGTAATCAAGTGAGCCTCTTTTTTTTTTCCTTTTTTCTTTAGGGAAAGGGGATATGAATTTTCTATCACAACTCAAAAATTTTAGTAAAATCTAGAAGCAAAACTCCTCCGTTGTTCCAAACCCCAAAATCAACACCTCCATGAGTACAATCAAAACCACTAATGATTAATGTGATGCGACCATTGAAATTTCCGCCAATAAATAACCTATACCTCGCCACTTCATCAAAATCTTTCGAAAAGCAGTTATTGACATCTTCCTCCAAACACAATTGCAGCATGTATGCACTAATCATGTTCAAAGTAAGTCATTGGATGATCAATTTGACTATTAATACCATGTTTGATTCTCTTTATTTTTACCACCTGCTTCCTAAGCTTCTCACCTACGAAAATGTACATCTCATGCCTATCCCTCGACCGTCCTGGGTACTACAACTTAAATTCATTCACATCCTGAGCCTTGAAACCTATCTGCTTGATCTTTTGAACACAAATTATTTCAATTTTCATCTTGAAAATTTTCACTAGCTCTATGAACTTACTTATATATTAGATATACTCTAATATATACATAATAAAGAAAAGATCACTTTATAAGTTATTTATATTTTAAAAAAAAAAAAAATTTAAACGGCATGTTTGTTGTATTGTACGAAGAAAATGTTTAGGAAAAAAAGTGGATCTCTTATTTATTTTCTTGTGTTCGACAAATAAGCAAATATCTTACTTTTAAATTAATTGTATATGATTTAGATAGATAAATATGAAAGGAAGACCTGGTGGTAGGGATGGAGGAGTCCAAAACCTAAATTATGTATGAAAAAAGAAGTGTGATCAAAATAATATAGAAAGTCACAAAAACTACATACAGCGCACTGATTTATTGTGTTGTATGAGATCCATTAATGCGCCAAACTTAATGACCATTATGATCGATGAAACTTGTACAATGCACAAACTAGTGCTCTACATGAAAAATATACTTCCATGATATTCTCCTTTTCTAATTATGTATCGTCTTTACAAATTTCTCCAACTTAGTTTTCTTTTTTCATGATTTCTTTAATTAGTGAAAATCCCAACTTCTAACACTACTTGCACTGAAATTGTAACTTACATTTACGCAATGTGGATGCAAAACGAAAGAGAATCAAAAGCATGATTGTTCAACTAGACATTATAAGGTAAAGGTTGCTTCTGATAGTATAAACCTGGTGTTACTACAAGAGCATTCAGCAATAAGCCAGCTACATCCTTTTGATTTTGCCTAAATCTCCAAGTGAAGATTTAATAGTAGTAGAAATGAAGGCACTAAATTTGCACCATGATGGTCAGCAGACCGGTAAAAGCAAACATGCTTCGACCTAGGCATAAATTAACCAGCAATATTTGATGGAACCACATCTTTGCTGTTCTTAAATCTCGCCACTTCAGGAGCATCACTACTGGATATCTGTGTAATCACATGAAAACAATGAGCAACGCCTCATTCACACACACAGAGTCATCATTCTCTTTGGGAACAATCTGTGAAGAACAAGGATGATACCTGAATCATGATGTACCTGAGTGAGATACAGATTGTTGATACCATTTTGATCAATGTTCTACATCTTCAGGGAGGATTGCTTTTCCTCTGCAAACATACTGCATCTCTTCCTTCCATGTCTGCAGTACATCAGGCGTCATTTTATACATTACGTTATTGCTATAGTACAGACAGACCATGGTGCTATTACAGGGGCGGAGCTACATTCACCCAAGAGTGGTTAGACGAACACCCTTCGTCGGAAAACCTTTTCGATATATAGGTTAAATATAGATATTTTGATATATATATCAATTGTTGAAAACCCTTGATACAAAGATCACTCACCCATATTCTAAAATTATAAACACCCTTGGTAAAAATACTAGCTCCGCCACTGTAGCTATTAGTTGCTCTGATTATCTATAGAAGCAACTTTCAGAGTTCCAATAACACTAAACTCTTGCAAGTTATCATCTTAGCAGGAGAAAACACAGAAGGGATCATAAGCAGCGCTTACCTCATGTCTGAAGGAAATCCTAGTATTGGGCACATTTGTTTTGTGAATATCATTTCCTTGAGGACCTCTCTTATAGTATTTATTGCCCAGCCAATGCATCTGCAACATTTACCATATGAAGTACAATTAGAAATCTAGCATTGAGGTTAAGTGCTCTCTAGAATACCCTTTAACCATGAATATGCTAAAACTCTTATAGAAGTTCATAACCGACGAAATTCAAGAACCAGAATTATCAGAAACCACAGCTATAAAGTTATAATTACCAGTAAATTTGTGATTTTTCAACCAAAGAAACATTACTTAGGCCACGCACAAGATTTCTAAGATAGTTGCATATAAATCAGGCCTGAATGCTGTGATCACTCACCTTGTCTGCATGATTGAATCCTGACTGATAGACTGAATTCCTAGCTATCTCACAAAGGTCGCAAGAACTCAGCTTCCATACCTGAAATATACAAAGTTGGTTAAGGATATGTTGATATTTTATTGATTGGGGAAAAAAAAAGATGGACTGACCTTAGCTGCCACACTGTATTCTTCCACAAGGGGCTCTTTTGTCAAGTGGATTTGCAAGGGATCATCAGTAGACAGTGAGACGTTCATGCCACGGTGGAAGAACATAAGGAAAGGGTTCCGATTATAGTCAAGGAAAAGTGAATTATTGCTCAGGGGAGACATTGCCAGTCCAACCTGAATAGTTTTATGGAGAAAGTGACAATAAAGTGAATACACCAGTTAATTGTACATATAAAGCACTGCATACTGAATAAATAAAATATTGTATTGCACACCTACTGCCATCTTATTGTATATCCATAAGAAAATATCAGATTTGTTCAGAATAGTATAGAAATAAGATGAAGATAGGTCCCAGGCCAAAGCTAGATGCAGAAATTATGGAGAACGTGTAACAAAGTGAACATGCAATATAGCAAGAACGGTTAGGAAACTATTCTAGAGAAACATTTTCTATTTCAATGTTTATGGGAAAACTTGCTTACTCTACATAATTTGACTCCTCTATTTACAGTTTGTATCAAATAGTAGTGGTTAAATTGCCGGAACATTTTCTTATCCTTTTTTTTGTCGTGGTGTTTCTGAATCCAGTGTGTGAATTCCTCTTTTACACCCTCTAAATTTTGAAATTTAATCATATTAGCAATGTTTCATAAACTTCAACAAGCACCCATTAGGCAATTACAGCCCTTCCACTGTATGCATTTGTAATACAATCTTCCTTAGACTACCCTATATGATTTAGTAATGTCATCTAATTGCAGGGAATCCAAATTAGATCTAAACAAAGCTCATAACACATATAAGTTAATGAGGTAAAGGTAGTAAGGTGAAGTACCTGCGCAAGGTAGTAAAGATAATGCAGTACAGGGGTCTTCCGCAAATTGATTCCATGAGAAATGTTATGACATAAAAGAAATCCAGCAGCTAAATGATCAACATCACCTGCCTGCATGAAGTTGGGAACATAAATTTGGCACACTTGTATGTAGCTAACAAAAAGATCAGCTGAAGAGAACACCAACCTCCCCACAGTGTGGTCTTAATCTGATTGTTGGCAACCCTTTTGATTCGCGAAGCTAAGGACATAAAAAATAATAAAAACATAAGATATAATCTTGCACTGGAAAGAAAGACAAACAGTCCATACAATCTTTAGAAAAAATGTCCTCTACCTTACAAGGAAAAAAAGGGCAGCAGTAGACAGAAAGAGCTCAATGCATGCTAGCAAACATAAATACTGAAAGGGGTTGGTAACCATCACATGAGAAAGTTGTAAGCATTTTCTACAAAAGTAAAGCCGTTTATTTTATCAGCTTCTAGCAAAGATTGTTTGGGGAATTGTTGCACACAAACAAACTCCGTGAGTGAGGGGCATTAAAATTTCTTGTAGAATTCATAGGGGGACACTTTTTGAAGCAAAGAAAGCCTCAAGGCTCTCGGCCACTGATATCTTCGCTAGGTAGACCATTATGAGCTTGACCTAGACTCCTAGTCTTTGTTAAGCTACTGAACAACGAACTTTAATTTCAATGAACATGATTGGTATTCTTTACAACACTGTTCAGCAAATAAAATTATGTAAAAACCTCTTGCACTATCAATTTAATGATAACATTTATTCTTTTTTTTTTTTTGGTAAATTATTCTTTTTTTTTTGTTGTTGATAACAAACAAATTCCTGAGGGTGACTGGCCACAGTTCAAAACCCGGTGGATAATTCATCAACCCTCTTCTACCCTTCATATCAAGCTTTTGACAGCACCTGTCGCATCTGGAACACTTGTTCTTTTTATTGGGAAGGAATGAATAACACCAAACAGTTTGCTCATGGATAAATTTGAAACAGAGAGAAAGAAGAATGAGAAAAGAGAAAAAAAGAAATAGCGGAAAACTTAAAAAACAAGTATGCAGGTAAAATAGAGTGACCATCTGGGTATAGAAATGTTCTGTACAGACATTCATTAAATGTCTTGGTGAAATTTGATTCAAATATCTCTCGCTTATTTCTTGAGTTTTCAACAAGAAGAGGTTTCGGCATTAATGAAATTAATTGAATATATTTAATCTGCATATGCTCCATTGCCATCCCTAAGATGGTCAACTTTCTTCAGTTCCAACTTTTGAATAGATAATTTTCTCCGGAACAAAGTTAGGCAGGATAAGGAGGAGAAAATTTGATGAGTGCATTGCAGATGTAAGTACTGCTAATATTTGGAATCGTGAAGCACCACTGACCTTATTGAGTGTATACAAGTTTGCATAACAGTAATAAGCATAATAGGAATATGCTGGATTAAACTGATTTGTCCATTCATCGGGCTTCGGCATGTGCTTGGTAGGACGTCTCTCTGGTTTACTTTCATCATCTACCATGTCAAAACCTACCACCTGTCACCAAAATAACAGAACTTTAGGCTACTTCGACTGGCTAAAAATTTCTAATGGTATGCAAGCACAGAATGCATTGAATAAATTGATTCCTTTATGATGACATTCTAGCAGTGAATAACAAGAAATATGGAAAAGGATGGCGTTCATTAAAAAGAATAATCTACACATAAGAAAATATAGACATTAAAATTCAAGTAGATTCAAATTATTTCCTAAAATAAGAAAAATACTGCAACTCAAAGCAAGTGGTACCTATAATAATAACTACTGACGAGAAGAGGATTGTTTAATAGTTTAAGATGACTATGGATAATGCTTTCAGGATACCCAGCCCTCAAAGTTTCAGGAGACCCAGTCAGAGTTGGCAAATACTTGCACTTAAAAGCTAGCTAGCATTTAGCCTCACATCTTGATAGGTGCATAAGTGAACTCAAAACCCAAATACAAAATGATATTGGTCTATTTCTGAAAGAACTTGACGAATTTGGCCATCAGTAGAACTTTTGGTTATCAGAGAATATCAATCTGATTTATCTTAACACAGCATATACAACTGTGTCTGTAGAGGGTAGAGGCAAATATTGATTGAAATTGCAAAACCATAAGCACATAGCAGGCTGCACCTCGCTGACATCAGATAAGTGCCCTCAGAAAAGTGAAAGTAAACGCTGAAGGGAACTAAGCTTATTCAAAAGGATTAAAACTTGAGTTATAGCGGAATATGAATGAAAAACACTATCAGGAGAAGAAATCCAATAAGATGCATCAATGGGGATATCTGCTTTCATATCCCTTGAAGGAAGATTCAGCAACAAGAACTGCCAGCAGGTAATGAAATGTCTGACTAACACTATCACTGAGGGGACTGTGCAACCTGAGAGATCAACCAATTATCAACATCAAATATTACTCGTCATACATTCTCTGCTCCAAATGAGTTCTAAACTCAAACAATGGACCTTTTGCCTAAAGCAGCTATGGAGAAAAAAGATCAATATAATATCTAGTTCTTCTACACACACCTTGCTTATGATTTGTATCATAATTAGGAGAGAACTTCTTAATTACTAAGTGTCAATCTAGGTGAGGGTGGATGGATGTTTTAAGGTATCTCATCTAATGATATTGTCAATGAAAGAGATAAAAAAATAATTCAAAAATAATGGCATTGAAGTGAGCTTTTCACGCAAAGGAAACGTTCTGTCCAATTGAAAACAGTGTAGGGAAATGGTAGAAGATTCTCTATTCCACACACTTAGTTTGGATACAATGTAAAACCTTTGCCGATACAATGTAAAACCTTTGCCCTTTTTTGAGGCATGAGACTATCAAAACCTTAAAATATATCATAATGCACAAAAAAGTTTACTCAACATTTCTGTCGGCAATAGTTGGCAGTAGAGGTGTTCATGGTTCGGTTCTTATTTTTTTTAAAAAAAAATTAAGTTGTTTATTCAATCGTTAAATCAAACCAATTAACTCAATTTTTTATCACTTTGTATAAATACATTGCAGCCTTCATCAAATTTCTCAGTCGAACAGAATGGCATTGTTAGTAAACACTAAACACATTGGGCAACTGCCATTGACGATCATGTCAGTAAATAGTTGAGCTTTATCAAGTTCCCCATCCACAACCTATCACTAAATCATAAGAACTAATTGTAAAACCGGAATACATCCAGAATGTTCAAAACAAAATATGGTCTTACAGCACATGTCACAGACCAGACAGCAATTACAAGCTTATTTTAATGTAAGGGGGGAGGGTCCTAGAAGACAACAAAGGCAATAGATGTAGAAGTTTCTGATAAGTTTGTTAGACAGGAAGAACATGTAACCTAAGTTTGAATTACTTGATCAACCAACACCGTGTCCTATTCATAAGACTGTTAAATGTTGTCGACCTCCGTAAGAGACAATGTCACGTGAAAGTCTAGAAGTAGTTTCCAGACCATCTCTAAAGGACCCTGTTGAAACATATAAAGGAAATATAAAAGATATATTTCTAAGGGTTATTTTACATTGTACAAGTGAAGCCTTTTATATAGGCTAGAAGAAAGAGTATGATGTTTAACTTAACCAATGAGGGATATATTTCCTTTTCCACGAACTGACTAACCACACTAACAACAAATGAAATGGCACCCATGAACTGACTAACCACACTAACAGCAAATGAAATATCCGATCGAGTAATGGCAAGATAATTTAACTTACCCACTAGTCTCCGATATTTCTCTAGATCACGCAGAAGATCTCCTTTCTCATTATCAAGTTTCCCTAGGGGATCCATGGGAGTATCTATAGGTTTGCAATCTTGAAGTCTAGTATCTGCCAATATATCAAGCGTGTACTTCCTCTGGGAGAGAGCAATGTCAGCATCAGAGTAAGTAACCTCAACTCCAAGAAAGTAGCGAAGCCGACCCAAATCTTTTGTGTTGAATTTTTGTTGTAAGAATTGTTTGAGTCGTTGTATGC
>JAABOM020000092.1:2383196-2405402 GCA_011800125.2 Solanum clarkiae
TCCCATTATTCAAATCCCCTTTATTTTATTAATTTTCATCGAGTTGCCGCGACGTTGCGCCTTCGGGATGTCAACAGCATGTTGATATCATCCATCAATTCTCCTACACACACTTGTCTCATGCAACGTGTTGCTTTAGGAATTGAACTCGATATGTTGACTCTGATATCACTTTTTAGGATCGATCATTAATTTTCTTTCAAAAGTTATAGCTGTTAGTAAAGTTATAACATTATTTTTTTAACTAAGCTAACCAAACAAACATTATGTTCGATTATAACTTTGACTTAGATCACCTCAACTCATTCGGGGTATAGAAACACCATGTATACAAACCTTACACTTAAATTATGAATGTAAAAAAACCTTTTTCTGAAAGAGCCTCGACTCAATCAAAAATGATAACTTGTAGGTTTTACTTCTACTATTTAATTTGGTAATGTAATTCAAAATTCATTCATAGTTGCAAATGCCAAGTAGAACGCTACATGTAAGGTAGCATGAGATAAGTTGTCATTCTCTTTTAGTTATCATAATTTTCTTTTGAAGAATCAAACGTTAAGATCGTTAAGTAATATTTTAAAATATATTTATATAAAAAATTGCAATTTACACTAGTATAAATTTTGAGCATCTAAAATTTTATTTTAAATTATCAAATTAATGTAATCTAATTTACTTTTAAAAATTAACTAAATTGACTTTCGAAAAGCCTGATATAATTAAAAGAAAGTGAGAAAATATAAATTAAAAAAAATTGTCTTATATATGAGACTGAGTAATGAAATGTGGTTAGGACTCTACTACAAATTTTGTCTGTACACAAGAAGTTAATGGGGCACTGAACTAAAGAAATGACGTGAATCTGAAAAGATTACAAAATATTATTCGCCTAAAATTATGTGTCATATTTTTCTTTAAATGCATTTCAAAAAAAATATTAATAAAAATATTTGATATTTTTACTTTTGTTTATGTATCAAAATATAATTTTTTTTGTTAAATATTTATTTTATTTATGCATCATCACTTTATGATTAAAATGTTTGTAATCATCAGAAAAAATGTGATTAAAGATAAAATGGAAAAATAGTAACTGAATAACAACTGATTTTATCTCGTCCTTCTAAAATGACAAATACTTTAAAATAACTACTTTGAAGAATCACGATGGACAGTTTAAATTGAAAAAATCACAAATTATATGTTGATGAGATGTAAAAGAACACATTCCAATAGTTTTTTTTTTTATTTTTTTGAATTTCACATGGGACGTTTAATACACTTTTACTATCTAGAGATTCGATTAATTTAAATTTACGTCATATAAAATATATTAAAAAGAAAAAACATTCCTTATAGTTCTTTTTTTATTTTAAAATTTTGAAATCGAAACCTCTAAACCAAAGACAAATAGAGGACCATATCCATCCGATCACATTGATCTCATCTTCACATTTTGCAGTAAACAGACAAACTATCGTATAGTGATTGTCTCACTCATGAGAAATTTGATTTGGATACATGTTACGATGACAATTAAAATTACTCGTGTTTGATTCATTTAATGTGAACACGTAGAAAAATGTTTATTTTTATGATTAATTACAAATAAACTTTTTTTAAGTAGAAAAAAAAATTTTCTATATAATATAAAATTCTCTTATAAAAAAGACATAAATTTATAAAAAAACTACAAAATTAAATCTGGAGAAATCTGGCATGATGTTTACGGTTATGAAGACATATATATGAGTTGTAACTTGTCATTTGTTTTGATGTGCTTTTCAAGTGTCAAAATCTCACCCAACGTACTAGAATGAGGAAGACAAATCCAAATTTTCAAGACATTACGCACACAAAAATTTTACGTCTTTCGGCTCATTTTATATGGTAGTTTTTTATTTGTCACAATATTTAAGAAAAAAAGAAATTTTTTTGAAACTTCTGATCTAAGACAATTATTAAATATTTGTATGATTGAGAATCGTTTCATTAAGAATAGAAAGAAAATTTTAGATTTAATTTGTGTTTCCAACTAGAGTTAGGTGACATTCTTTTTTGGAACGGATTAAAAAAGAAAGAGTGTCACGAGACATAGGGATTATATTTTAACTCTCCTTTTGGTCACTCCTTGTTATGTGTTGATACTTTTCGTTCTTGTGTTTAAAGATCTTGTATAGTGAATGTGATTGTTTTTTTTTTTTTCTCTGAGCTTCTGATTTTAAGTTTTGGGTATAAAAAAAGTCTCTGGTAGAAAGTATTTCTCTCGAATGATTTATACTATGCGAATTCAAATTAATCAAATTTTAAAACAAATGCTGAACATCAAATGAAATTTCTTTTTAATTGAAAAGTGCCCTTAGTCAATGTTTGTATTATCTTACTTAAACACCTGATTAGCTTCTTGCATCTTTGAAAAATTGCATCTAAAATACTAATATTTATATGAATTATTACTAAGTAATATATTAAAACTTTGTTGATTAAAATTCATCCCTTAAAATCTGGAGAATGTTTAGAATTCCTATTGACTGATTAGGTTTCATTTAGTCTCTATTAATCATCAAATAAAATGTGGTTGCTTAATTATCCCTCTAAGCCAAAAAAAAAAAGAGAGAGAGAGAGTAGAAATTACATTCTACCTTCTATGTTCATTTTTACTTGTCACTATTTCGCTTTTCGAGATTAATTTGACTAAACTTCAAAGCTAAACAGAGGTAATTAAATTTAATATTTAAAATCTAAAATTTGAATGGTTGAAAACTATGTAAAAAATGCTATAAGTTGCAATCCTTCACATATTAATATGATGAAAAAATACATCTTAAAATGTTGATCAAAATTCATATAATTTGACCTTGATAAATGAAATAGTGATAAGTACGAGATGGAGTAAAAATAAAAAAACATTTGGCAAGTTGTTTTGTGAGTTGTCATTTATAAGTCTTTACAACTTCTTTGTTTATTTTAATGTACTTATTCAAGTGTGAAAGTTATTTTCAACTCATAAGAATTTTATTATAAGGAATATAAGACAATACTTTTGAAAACAAAATATATTTGTAAAATTTTAGCAATATAAGAATAGTATGAAGTAAGAAATGAAGACAAACTATTAGGGAGAATAGTATGTAGATTATATTGTTTTTCTCTTCAAGTATATTCTTTTACAAAGGGAGAATAATCCCTTTTTATAGGATGTAGAAATCGTCCATTTACAATATATTAAATAGATGCATTACGTTATTAGCTTTAGTAAATGAACATTCATAAGAACATTAGATACATTAGTGAATTAATGAACATTCACAAGTTCATGAATTTGTAACACTCCCCCTTGGATGTTCATAGATAATGTGTCTCGTTAAAACCTTATTATGAAAAATCTAATGGGAAAAAACCTATTGAAGGAAAAAGAGTACACATATCTTGTAATATGTTTTGAGTGTTGCCTCATTAAAAATCTCACCAAGAAAATTCAATGGGACAAAACCTTGGTTAAGGAAAAAAGAGTACAGCGCGTATTATGCTCCCCCTGATAAAAACTTTATCTGATATTTTGGAGACGACACATTTCAATCTTATATCTTAGCTTTTCAAGTGTTAACGTCGACAATGCCTTAGTGAATAAATCTACAAGATTATCACTTGAACGAATCTGCTGAACATCTGTCTCACCATTTTGTTGAAGATCATGTGTAAAGAAGAATTTAGGTGAAATATGTTTTGTTCGGTCTCATTTGATATATCCTCCTTCAATTGAGCTACGCAAGCAACATTATCTTCGTATAATATTGTTGGAGCCTTTGTTTGCATAGAAAAACCACATGATTGTAAAATATATTGAGTCATTGATCTCAACCATAAACACTCTCGGCTAGCTTCATGAATGACTATTATTTCTGCATGATTTGAAGAAGTAGCAATTATTGTTTACTTCATAGAATGCCATGATATAGATGTGTCTCCATATGTGAACAAATAGCCTGTCTGAAATTGGGCTTTATGCGGGTCTGATAAATATTCTGCATCTGTATAAGCGATCATTTCTGATTTGAATGCATTGGAATACAATAATCCCATATCAATTATCCCTTAAAGATATCGGAATATATGCTTAACACCTTTCCAATGTCTTCTTATTGGACGTGAGCTGAATCTCGCCAATAAACTTACTGAAAAACAAATATCTGGTCTTGTGTTGTTGGCAAGGTGTATTAGTGTCTCGATAGCATTGAGATATGGAGTTTCATCACCAAGAATCTCCCCGTCCTTTTCTTGAGGTCGAAATGAATCTTTCTTAATATCGAGTGATCTCACAACCATTGGGGTACTCAATGGGTGTGATTTGTCCATGTCAAATCGCTTCAAGACCTTTTGAGTATATGTTGATTAATGGATAAATATCACATTAGTCAAATGTTCAATCTGTAGGCCAAGACAAAACTTTATCTTTCCAAGATCTTTCATTTCAAATTCTTTCTTCAAACACTCAACAGCTTTTAAAAGCTCCTTAGGAGTGTTGACAATGTTCAAGTCATCAACATTTATAGATATTATAACAAATTCAAATCCAGACCTTCATATAAAAATATAAGGACAAATATGGTCATGTTTGTATCATTCATTTAGCAAATATTCACTAAGACGATTATACCACATCCGTCCTGATTGTTTCAATCCATCTAAGGATTTCTGAAAATTTATTGAACAAGTTTCTTTTGAATGTTTGAATGCTTCAGGAAGTTTGAATGCTTCAGGAATTTTCATAAAAAATTTATGGTCCAATGAGCCATATAAATAGGCTGTGGCCACATCCATTAGATGAATTTCAAGTTTTTCATGAACTGAAAAAGTTATCAGATATCTGAAGGTAATTACATCTACTACAGGAGAATATGTCTCCTCATAATCAATGCCAGACTTTTGTAAAAATCCTTGTGTCAGAAGTCATGCTCTATATCTTACGAATTTACCATTTTCATTGTGTTTTTGCACAAAGACCCATTTGTAACCAACTGGCTTGACACCTTCAGGTGTTCGAACTATTGGTCCGAAAACTTCATATTTTTCAAGTGAAGCCGATTCTGTTGGAATTGCTTCCTTCCATTTTGGCCAATCATTTTTCTGCCTATATTCACTGACAGATCTTGATTCCAAATCTTCATCTTGTTGCATTATTTCAACAGCAACATTATAGGCAAAAATATTATCAACTATAATATTATTTCGGTTCCATCTTTTTCTCATCGAAACATAATTTATTGAAATTTCTTCATTTTCATTATTCTTAGGTACTTGGACCTCCTCGGTGATATCACAATTTGTTATGTCTCGAGACTCTTCTTGAGTAATTGCCTTTGTATGATCATTTGATCATTTATTTCTTTTCTTTTTTGAAGATTTTTATCCTTGAAACCAATTGGTCTTCCACGTTTTAAGTATGGCCTACACTCATTTGCCTTGACAAGCTGTCCTATTGGGACATTAACTCGAATTGTAGCAATAACAGCAGATATATATAATTTTGTAATCCTTGAAAGGTTAGTAAATGCATCTAGCAGTTGATTTGCAATACTTTGCAAATAAATCAACTTTTGAACTTCTTGCTCACATTGATTTGTTTGAGGATCTAAATGAGATAATGATAATAAATTCCAATCTATCTCATTTTCCAATTGTTTATGATCTCCCCCTGATGTTGGGTATACTGATTCATCAAAATGACAATCAACAAACCTTGCCTTAAATAAATCTCCAGTTCTAGGCTCCAAATATTTTATAATAGAACGAGATTCATACCCAACATATATCTCCAATCTTCTTTGGGGATCCATCTTTGTACGTTATGGTGGAGCAATTGAAATTTATACCGCACAACCAAAGACCCTAAGATTGGAAATGTTTGGCTCCTGACCAAAAATCAACTGCAATGGGGAGATATCATGATATCCAGTTGGCCTATGCGCACAAGTGTTGCTGCATGCAAAATAACATGCCCCCATATTAAAATAGGCAATCTTCTCCTCATTAACAATGATCTAGCTATTAATTGAAGATGTTTAATTAATGACTTAGTTAGACCATTTTGAGTATGAACATGAGCAACAGGATGCTTAACCGTTATCCCAATGGATAAATAATAATTATTAAATGCCTAAGATGTAAACTTACTAGCACTATCAAGACGAATTGTCTTTATTGCATAATTTGAAAATTGTTCTTTTAACTTTATTATTTGAGTCAACAACCTTGCAAAGGCCATATTGTGAGTTGACAATAAGTACACATATGACCATCTTGTAGATGCGTCTATCAAATCATATAATATTTAAATGGTCCACATGCAGGGTGAATAGACCAACATATATCACCCTGTATCCGTTTCAAAATGCAGGGGAATATTCTACCCCAACCTTAGTTATTGATGGTTTAACAACCAACTTTCCTTGGAACAAGCAACACAAGAGAATTCATTTGACTAAAGAACATTTTGGATCTTCAAAGTATGCTCATGTGAATTCTCAATAATCCTGCGCATCATATTATAACCGGGATAGGCCAACTGGTCGTGCCAAATGATAAAATCATTAGAATCAGTGAATCTTTTGTTACAATGGCATGTGATTCAACTGTATCAATATTTGTTTGGTATAACCCAGAAGAAAGTGCAGGTAAGTTTTTATGCATAATTTTCTTCTCCGCATTTATTATAATAATATAAAGGTATTCAACCTTTCGTTTATTCGCAGTCTCAACATGATAGCCATTTTGGCGAATAACCTTGAAATTTAATAAATTTCTTTGAGAATTACTACAATACAATGCGTTATCAATTACCAGTATTGTTCCTCCAGGTAGTAATAAGGCCGCTCTTCCAGAGCCGTCAATCAATTTTGTACTACCGAATATTATTTTAATACAGACATTTTTTATAACCAAATGAGAGAAATATTTCTTTTCTCTTAGTATCGTATGAGTTATGGCACTGTCCAAAAGACACATATCTCCATTAATCTTGGATCCAACCGAAGACTGAAGATTTTATTTATCTTCATAAAATAAAAATACATAATAAGAGTAAGAAAAAAAACTAACAAAAGGAAATTTAAGTACTTCTACAGTACATAAAACACTTAAACACAACAATATTTATTTTTAATTCAATGATTAATCTTCAATTTTGATCCCCAAAGAAGTCTCCAGCTTCCCAATGAGCAATATCATCGAGGCCATCGAAAACATCATCTTTCAATGTCAAATTTGCCTCAAAATTCTCGTTATATTCATGAGAAGGACCTACTCGGGCATCATCTTTGTCACGCCCCGAGAGGGTACTCTATTGTGATTGGCACTCGGAGACTATTGCTAGCTCCCAAGCGGACTAACTAGTCTCATTGCTGTCGTCTAATTAGTTCATTAGCGGAAGAAGATAATGTAATAACAATAATACTATTATATCTGTGGGCTCAATGCTATAAATCTCAGTCGATCATGGAAGAAATAGAATAATCAAATAAAAGTCTTAATATAAAGGAGGAAGAGCTAACCCCCGACATCAAACATCAACGTCTATGTCTATGAAGCCTCTATACTATTGTCTGAGACGGTACCATGACAGGTCATGACTATCAAAATCAAGTAAAAGACTATCAATCAAAAGAAAATAAACATCCTCCAAATACAGGGAGGACTCACCACTGTCTGAAAATATAAAAAGCTTTGAACCTCAATAATCGGGCTGCTGAATTCCCGGTCTATCCAATCTGCATCATAAAATGATGCAGCGCCAGAAGGGCGTTGGTACATGGAATGTACTATATGTAAAACAGGCTAAAGAAAAAAATATATGCAATCACTCCTCAATCAGTCAGCCTCACCTCAAACGTAAAGAACAAGACTCTAGCACCTCACTATCCATCAAACATCAAACATTCACATCACATCAAAGTTCTAACATCATGAAACCTATCTGGGAGTTTCTATAATCGACAACCACTACCTATGAGTCGGTAGTGGTACAACAAAGAGATGTCGCTGCCACATCCGTTCATTACTTTGCTGGGGTAAAGGACGAATCTGTCAGTGGATCCAAAGTCTGTCAAGTCCTCTTTGGGACAAAGGAAACATTCGCTTTCACGGTCCAATCCTCTCCTACGCTGGCCAAGTAGTTAATGGGTATGAGTGGGACTCACTCTTACCCAATTCGGTGCTAATACTCCTCCCAAGACTCAATATACTCATAAGTCTATCAATCCATCAAGAACTTCCATCACCCAAACTCTACGGGCAAGGCTATCTTTTCAAATTCAAGGAGATATGTTCATTCAACTCTATCAATATAATTTCAGCTATCACAGTCATCAACACACTCACCTCAGGACTCAGACTCAGTCAAGCATTGCATTTAGATAATCAAGGATCTAGACATTCCCCTAAGTTCATTATTCAAGTCTTTATAGATAGAATTCGTAAGGGTTAGATCACAATCACATAATAATATATAGAAACAGAGTAAACCTTAAGCATGATGATCATCAATTTAGGATATAAAATATAGTTTAAAGATTACATTCAAGAATTCAAGATAATATCCAAGAATTTAAAGCTAATATTCAAGAAACTTTCAAGAAACCATAATTCAAGACTTCTAAACATTTATTCTTCATCCTAACTCTACATTGGGCACATGAAAGAATAATTTCATACTTTTGGGTAGCCTTTACATACCTGGAAATGATGAATCTTCAAGGAATTGGAGCTTTCACAGAAACCTTCACCTCTCTTGTT
The DNA here is from genome assembly GCA_011800125.2 of Solanum clarkiae. NCBI lineage: Eukaryota > Viridiplantae > Streptophyta > Magnoliopsida > Solanales > Solanaceae > Solanum > Solanum clarkiae. The sequence continues at coordinate 2,391,990 of JAABOM020000092.1, forward strand.
CTTCTTTTCTCTCAGAACACATGTAAAAGTCTTAGAAAATTTATGGGTTTAAAACCCTTTTTGCTCGAAATATACTTTGAAGACTGGTCTGGGGTATTAAAATATGTTAGGAAGGACAAAACTGCCCTTCTTGAAACTAAAAGTAAAAAATGATTTTTGATACACAGATTCATATTGCGGAGGGGGCGCGCACAGTGTATTTTGATAAGTTTTTTGGAAAAATAGTTCTCGTAGAAAAATAACGGAAAAACACAAGTGCAAGTCCGCGTCCCTAGTGCGTCGCAGAGGGGACGCGAATTTACCACTATTTTTGCACAAATTGTGCAATTTCATAATTCGACTCTATTGCTCTTAAATCGGGTCGAGATCATTTTCTGACTCGATTTTTTACGCTGATCGCAAATTCGATCTCAGATTCTCCATCGGAGCTTTGGAAGACGCATTGTGTGCATGATGTATTTTAGAGGTGTTTTGGTAATTTTGGCAGTGTTACATCATCTCCCCCTTAGAATCATTCGTCCTCGAATGATGAGTAAGGGTCGGACAGAGACATGAATAATCCCAGAACTCTATCTCATTCCTCACTCAGGAACACTCGAACTCTAGCTATCCATCATCTATCTATCTCTGTCATAGACTCGGAAATGGAATAAAACAAGGTATCAACTTAGTGAAAAAAACATTCGAGAATGTTAAGGATGAGAATATTTACCTTCGACATGATCATCACTTGGCACGAATAGATGCGGATATCTGAGTTTCATCGCTTCCTCAGCTTCCCACGTAGCTTCCTCAACAAATTGATTCCTCTATAGGACTTTAATGGAGGTTATCTCTTTATTCCTCAGCTTGCGAACTTGTCAGTCAAGGATCTGAACTAGAATTTCCTCATATGACAAGCTATCCTTCACCCTCGTACTCTCCACAGGAATCACTAAGGCTGGGTCCCCCAAATACTTCTTCAGCATAGATATATGAAACACCGGGTGAACTCCATCTAGCTCGGAAGGCAAGTCTAACTCATAAGCGACTTTCCCAATCCATCTTACAATCTGGTATGGTTCGACATAATGGGGACTCAACTTCCCCTTCTTGCCAAATCTCATGACACCCTTCATGGGTGACACCTTCAAGTACACCCAATCATCTATATCGAACTCCAAGTCTCTTTTTCTCACGTCCGTATATGACTTCTGGCTACTCTAGATGTCTCCAACCTTTCCCTGATGACCTTCACTTTCTCCATAGACTGGTGCACGAGATTAGGCCCAATCAATGCAGCTTCATCCACCTCGAACCAGCCAATCAGGGATCTATATCTCCTCCCATATAATGCCTCATACGGGGCCATCTGAATGCTGACATGATAGCTATTATTATACGCGAACTCAATCAACGGTAAATTATCATCCCAATTTCCTTTGAAGTTGATAACTCATGCTCTCAACATATTCTCCAAAGTCTGAATAGTACGCTCTGCCTGCCCATATGTATGAGGGTGAAAAGCGGTGCTCAAATTCAACTTCGTACCCAATCTCTTCTACAAAGACCTCACAATCTCACGAATATACGGTAGGGCATACTCCTCATCAGTGTAAGTTGTCTTGACTGGCAAGAAGTGAGATGATTTAGTCATTCTGTCAACAATCGCCCATAGTGAATCATGTTTCTTTCTGGGTCATGGTAAGCCGGTAATAAAATCCATGTTGATCACCTCCCACTTCTAGTCAGGAATTTCAAAGTTTCGAGCTAACCCACACGGTTTCGATGTTCAACCTTGACCTGTTGGCAATTGGGGTACTTAAAAACAAATTTGGCAATGGCTTTCTTCATCTCATTCCACCAATAGACTTCCCTCAAGTCGTGATACATCTTGGTGGAGTCAGGATAGATGGAATATCTCGTTCTATGAGCCTTGGCCATGATTCTATCTCGAATACCATCAACATCGGGTATTCACAATCTTCCTTGATATCTTAATACCCCATCACCCTCTTTGGAGAAAACCATTTCCTTCTGCTTTTGAACTGCTTCGTTCAATGTAAGTAAGACAGGGTCTTGATCTTGCTTTTCTTTCACCTCAAATACTAAGGATAAAGCAGATCCATTCTGGACATTGATCCCACTTTCGTTGTTCTCCTCAAGTTGCACTCCCAAACGAGTCAATCGATACACCTCCTTGGCTAATTCTCTCTTCCCCTTCTCCACATGGGTAGTGCTACCCATAGACATCCTGCTAAGAGCATCAGCAACAATGTTAGCCTTACCTGGGTGATAGAGAATGCTCATGTCATAATCCTTGAGAAACTCCAGTCATCTCCCCTGCCGCAGGTTCAGCTCTTTCTGCCTGAACACATACTGCAAGCTTTTGTGGTCAGAGAACACGTCCACATGCACCCCATACATAGTGACGTCAGATTTTAAACGCGAGCACCACTGCTGCCAACTCAAGGTCACAAGTCGGATAATTCTTCTCATGAACTTTAAGTTGTATGGAAGCGTATGCATGAATACACAACCCAATCTCACTCTTTATATATCATAGTATATCACGAAGTCACTTGTCCCGTCTGACAAGGTCAACACTGATGTTATAGTCAATCTAGTCTTCAACTCCTGAAAACTCTTCTCACATGCCTCAAATCACTGAAACTTGGCCTTCTTCTAAGTCAGCGTTGTTAACGGGGCTGACAAAGAAGAGAAACCCTCCACAAATCTGTGGTAGTACCTGGCCAAACCCAAAAAACTTCTTATTTCTGTTGGAGAAGTGGGTCTTGGCCAGTTCTTAACCGCCTCAATCTTCTGCGTATCAATATGAATACCATCTCTCGAAACAACATGGCCTAAGAAATCCACTGACTTGAGCCAAAACTCACACTTGGAGAATTTTGCATACAACTCATGATCTTTGAGTGTTTGCAAAACCATTCTAAGGTAATTAGCATGCTCTTTTTCATTCCTCGAGCATACCAGAATGTCATCAATAAACACGATCACAAACATATCGAGATAGGGTCTGAATACCCTGTTCATCAAGTCCATGAAAGTTGTAGGTTCCTTTCTAAACCCGAAGAACATGACTAAGAACTCAAAATGGTCTTACCATGTCCTAAAGGTTATCTTTGGAATATCACTTTCTCGCACCTTCAACTGATGGTAACCCGATCTAAGGTCTATCTTGGAGATACAAGTAGCACCCTGAAGCTGGTCAAAGAGATCATCTATTCTAGGAAGAGGGTACTTATTCTTTATGGTAACCTTGTTCAACTGTCGGTAGTCTATACACATCCTCAAAAACCCATCTTTCTTACGCACGAATAGGACAGGAGCATCCCAAGGTGAGACACTAGGCCTTACAAAACCTTTCTCTAACAAGTCTTTCAATTGCTCTTTCAATTCTTTCTACTCTACGGGGGCCATTCTATAGGATGGAATTGAGATAGGTTAGGTCTTGGGAAAAACATCAATCCCAAAGTCAATCTCCTTATCAGGAGGGACTTCAGGAAGATCATCGGGAAAATACCTCAGGAAACTCATTCATAATCGGGACTGACTCGATGGTAGGAGACTCAACATCATCAGACTTCACTCCCACGAGGTGGTAAATACAACCCTTGGATATCAACTTTCTAGCTCTAAGATAAGAGATGAATTGAGCCTTAGGGGCAACAGAACTCCCTTTCCACTCTAAGACAGGCTCATTAGGAACTTGGAACTTAACAATCTGGGTTCTATATAATAGAAGCATAACAGGCATAAAACAAATATATGCCCATTATTACATCAAAATCAACCATCTCCAGCTCTATCAAATCAGCTAAGGTGTCTCTATGATAAATAGATACTATACAGTCCCTATAAAACCCTCTTAACTACAATAAACTCACCAGTAAGAGTAGAGATAGAAAAGGGTTCATGCAAATACTTCAGAAGAACTCCAAATTACTAGCCACATAAGGGGTCACAAAAGACAACGTGGTACCCAGATCAAGTAATGCATAACAATTATAAGTAAAGACACGAAGTATACCCGTGACAACATCTGGTGCAGTCTCCTACTCCTATTGGTTACCCATAGCATAAAGACCGTTCTTCCCGCCTCCTGTACCCGTAGTAATAGTACCCCTCTGCTGGTTACCCGCTAGAGGTGTTGACAAAGACTGAGCTCTGCCTTTCCCCTCACCTCGCCTTCTCTTTAGACACTCAAAACTGAAGTGACCAGCCTGACCACATGCATAACATACATCCTTGCCAACATGTCACTCACCCAGATGGAGCTTACCACACTTGCTGCAAGGTGGCTTTCCCCTTATTCCTTGAGTCACACTGGCTTGAAACTGAGTAGCCGGGGTCCTGAAATTCTGATAACCCTGAGATTTCTGATCATACTTGTTTGGCTAGACGGGCGCACTCGCTACAAACTACGCAGGATGAGATGATCTCCTCTGGAAATAGAACTTGTCACCCTTATTTTGTCTCTGTGAGCTAGGCTCATGTCCCGCTGACTTCGCATTTCAGCTCAAATGCTCTTCCCTATCTCTCCTTTTATCTTCCTATGTCTGCTGGGCATATACCATAAGTCTGGAGATGTTCATACTATGAATCAACAAAGCAACCTTATACTCTTTCTACACATGTCTGGCCAGACCAGACAGAAACCTCCTCATCCTCTGCCTCATATCTTTCACTATCTCTAGAACATACCTTGACAATTGATGAACTTAAGGCTATACTCCTTCATAGTTATCCCTCCCTATTTCAGATTCACGAACTCTTCTGCCTTCACCTCCCTCAACTCTTGAGGAAAGAAGAGATCAAGGAAGGTGGTTTCAAAGTCCTCCCATGAGGCAGGCTCTGCATCTTCACCTCGAAATATACTTTGAAGACCAGGTTAGGGTATTAAAATATGTTAGAAAGGATAAAATTGTCCTTCCCAAAATTAAAAGAAAAAAAATAATTTTTGGTACACAGGTGCGCGTCGCGGAGGGGGCGCGCACTAGTGTATTTTGGTAAGTTTTCGGAAAAACAGTTCCCGTCAAAAGATAACGAAAAAATACAAGTGCAAGTCCGCGTCCCTGGTGTGTCACGGAGGGGACGAGGATTTGATACTGTTTTTGCACAAATTATGCAATTTCATAATTCGACTCGGTTGCTCTTAAATTGGGTCGAGACTGTTTTCTAACTCGATTTTTCGCGCTGATTGCAAATCCAGTCTCAAATTTTCTATCGGAGCTTTGAAAGACGCATTATGCGCATGATGTATTTTAGGGGTGTTTTGGTAATTTTATGGGGTGTTACAATCTTTAAGGGTCAAATGTGACTCCATTCAAGCATTAAAATTAGAGGCACCACCTTTCTTTCCTTTTCTTTTGAGCAATTTTGGTACAACCTGACGAAATGCTCATGTGTCTGGCATTCATTTTTCCAATAACCTTTTAGGCCATAATAATGACAGTGATCACCTTTGCCTCTTGAAGGATTATTTTGAGAACTCATATTGTTCTCCCTTTTATTATGACCACCTCGACGATTATTATATCATCTTTTGCCCTTGCCACGCCCACGCACATATTCCTGGCCCTGATTATTTTATCTTATTTCAAACTGGCCTTGTGCTTCAATCATATTTGCTTCCGGTAATGGAGCAGTTCCAGTGGGATGGGTTTCATGATTTTTCATCAACAGGGCACTATGTTGCTCAGCCACCAGAAGACATGAGATCAATTCAGAGTATTTCTGAAAACCTTTCTCACGGTACTGCTATTGTAATATCACATTTGAGGCATGAAAAGTAGTTAATATTTTTTCCAACATGTCCTCATCTTTTATAATTCCCTAGATAATTTTAATGGGGAAGTGATTCTAAATACAACAGAATTATACTCAATTACGATTTTAAAATCTTGAAATCGTAAGTGCATCCACTCGTAACGAGCGCTTGGCAATATTGTTGCCTTAAGATGGTCATACGTTCCTTTCAAGCCTATCCACAATTCAAGTGGATCTTTCACCGTCAAGTATTCAACCTTCAGGCTTTCATCCAGATGAAGACGAAAGAAAATCATCGCCTTTACTTTATCTTGACTTGATGTTGTATTTCCTTCGATTATCGTATCACCAAGACCCTTAGCGGCCAGGTGAATTTCAAAATCAAGTACCCATGACAAATAGTTCTTTCCAAAAATGTCAGGTGCCATAAATTCAAGCTTTGACAAGTTTGACATGATGAAAATTGAGTCGGAAAGAAAATTGATTAATATGTAAGAATAAGATAACCCCGATTTAAGTAAATCTCAGTTGGTTAGAGACTCATACTGATAACGTGTTGTAAAATTTTAGTAATATAAGAATACTGTAAAGCATGAAATGCAGACAAACTATTAGGGAGAATAGTATGTAGATAATATTGTTTTTCTCTTCAAGTATGTCATTTTACAAAGGGTGAATAATCCTTTTTTATAGGATGTAGAAATCATCCATTTGCAGTACGTTAGTATATCTTTATTAAATAGATGCATTACGCTATTAGTTTTAATAAATGAACATTCACAAGAACATTAGATACATTAGTGAATTAATGAACATCCACAAGTTCAGGAATTTGTAACAAAATATAATTTCTCATCATTATTATTTTTTTAAAATGATAAATTCTCGTTTAGGTAGGATATAATTTATCTTTTGGATTGATTACAAAAGGGCAAATTCGGTGTATTAAAGTTACCGCTATGCGCAGGATTCAGGGAAAGGTCTAAATACAATAGTCTATTACACACAGTCTTATCTTGTATTTCTGCCAAAAGTTATTTCTAAGGCTTGAACTCGTAATCTCCTAGTCACATGGCAACAACTTTATCAGTTATCTAAGGCTCTTTTTTTAGCTTTCGAATTGATGTGTATTTGAAATAAGAAATTGGTAAACTAAGGGTGTGTTCGGTTGGGAATAAAATATTTTTCGAATAAGTATTTTCTAATTTTTCATATTTCGTTGATCAAAAAGTTTAAAAAATATTTTCTGAAAAAGAGATTTTTTAAAATGAGGAAAATAATTTTTCTATTTTTGTAGCCTAACCATCTCCACCACGCCCAAACCCCTATCTTCCAACTCTACCTTCTATTATATTTGACTAGATTATATAAAATATTTTTAAGATAATACTTTTTACTTATGCATTGATGAAAAAGTAGGGGTATAAAATTATTTTTCTTCCTACGAACACACACTTAGGATGAAAAGTTAGTACTTATTTAGTGAAGTTGGATATAATTTTAGGAAACTCATATTTACGTGTGATTTAATAATACAGTTTAGTCATAAAATTTAGTAAAGTGAGTCACATGAAATGAATGGTCAGCATTACTAAGCAAAAAGACCAAATCAATCAATTACTGTGGCTTGTCCACCACTAAAAAGAATCACTATTTTTATGTAGAAGTTTTTGTTGAAAAATATTCGATGGTTATTTCTAAAAAAAATATTTTAATTAAATTGTGAGAAAAGAAAAAATTATAATATTTTTATATGAATAATGAGGAAGTGTTCTAGTATTTCAATGAGAATTTATTTTTACCATGCGATTTTTTAGTGAGATGGTTTCATGGAAAACGAATGAAAAATCATGTTTTATAATATAAATTTTTCATTGATTTGCAATGAAAAAAATTTATGTTTATACGAAAAATGAGGAAGCATCCTAGTATTTCAGTGAAAATCTGTTTTCACCATGCATTTTAATATGAAAAATGAGGAACCGTCCTAGTATTTTAGTGAGAATCTATTGTCACCATAGTGTTTTTATACAGAAAATGAGGAAGCATCCTAGTATTTTCAGTGAGAATCTATGCAAAATGAGGAATTAAGCATTCTAGTATTTTAGTGAAAATCTATTTTCATCATGCCTTTTTTTAGTGAGATGGTCCAATAGAAAAAAATAAAAAATTATTTTATAATATAAATTTTTCATTGAGTCGAAATGAAAAAAATCATTTTTATGTGAAAAATAAGAAAACATCCTATTATTTAATGAAAATCTATTTTCATGCATTTTTTCAGTGAGATGGTCCGATAAAAAATAAATGACTAATATATTTGGCAATAATATATTATACTCCATTTGAAAACAACTAAACAATTTCTAAGTCGTGCTCAAATGCATTTACATCATATACTAGTATACTAAATTGCGGCTGTGAATTTTTTTTCTCAAGCATTACAAGTTCAATTTATCCTAAAAGACAGATAAATAAAGAAAGATCCACTCTATCTCCTAAAAAAAGTAAATGGAAAATATCTCTTTTCATATGAGCCACTTATATTCTGACTATAATTCTTGAAATAACTTAGTTTTGTAACTTTTGTTTCATTCTTAATATAATCCAACATCATCATATATTTAAACTTTGAGTACTCCTCAAATTAGGAACAAATTGAGAATTTGAATATTACGAGTTTGAAATTCTATCAAAATAATTTATTAGGTTTTGAATAAATATATTACAACAACATATTTAGTGATATCCCACAAGTGGGGTCTGAGGAGGATAAAATATATGCGGACTACTACCTCACAGAGATAGAGAGGCTATTTCTGAAAGACTCTCATCTAAAAAATATCATCAGATATGAAGTCAAACAACTAGAATTGAAAGCAAATGATAATTTGTAAAGACAATAAAAGTAACATTTACAAAATGAATGACGGACAATAACAACACAATATATAAAGATACAACTACCTCTATTAACCTATTATATCACAAGGCCAGACATCATCCTACTCCTACTACCCGTCTAACTAACTTTCTACCCTAATACGTGACCTCTACTTCTTTCTATTTAATGTCATGTCTTTGGTGATATGAAGTTGTGTCATATCCTGTCTAATCACCTCCCCCCATACTTTTTCAGTCTACCTGTATCGGTCTACCTCTATCCCTCTGTGTAAACCCTTTATCCTACCTCTCGCACCTCCTAACAGGAGCGTCAACACTTTTTCTCTGCACATGCCCAAATCATCACAGTCTCGCTTCTCTCATTTTGTTTGCCACAAAATTAATACGCTTTTAAAAAAAATTATATTCACATCGGATTGGAGCCACATTATCTTTTTATAAAAGCGTTGGCTTTTGAAAATAGTAGATGTTAGAGAATAAAGGATTTAGTGTTGATATTTCATATGATTGATCTTGTATGTTGTCACTGTACCTACTAGCCTAAACTAAGTTGGGATTAACTTGATTGATATCTAGTTATTATATTAACCTCAAACTTTTCTTTTATTCACACATTTGAGAACATCTAGCATATTGATTGATGATTATTTTCATCTGCTTCAATTATCACATTATTTTGCTAATATTATTATTCTCTTCTTCATTATTTTCAGAATGATTTCTTTGTTACTGTATACATTTGCCTAACATACTATTCTTTATTTTATATGTTTGAATTGATCACTTATCGAAAATATCATCTCTACCTTCGCAAGATAAGAGTAAGGATACATACACACCACTTTCGGACCCACTCGTGAAATTATTACTTCTATAATTGAGATCTTTGATACTCTTCATTCCATAAAATAACAAAATTTTAATTTGGTGCAACTTAATTGAAAGTTGGTACATCAAGTTTACCAAAATATGTTAGGCCTTTAAAGTGAAAAAGAAAAGAAAGAAGCTTGTTAGGCGGGTAGGGAAGATTTACTTGTAGTTTTATTTAAAATGAACTAAAATACCTGTCAAATTAGACAAGATATTAATCAAAATTCTAACCTCAATGTATAATATTATTATTACTATTTCTTTTCTGTCTCATCTGTTAATATAATCTACCACATATCTAATTATTTTCCTCTAATCGTATAATCAGGTTAAATCTTATCTCATAAGTATGTGTCAAACTACTATTTATACTTCTTGTATTTGTAAGTTTAAATAATATTCAACGATTTTGATCGGCATATCTATCAAGTCGTTAAAATAAACTCATTCTTCGTGATTTCAAGCTTGAACTAATCATAAATTTTAGTTTTGTTGTATACCTCAAGTGCATGTTTAATAACATATGTGATTTTCTTTAAAAGAAAAAACTAATTTACACAAGATGCATGTGAGACGTTCCCAAATGCACATACACTAATTTTACTCAATATATACTTTGAAACTTTTACCGACAAATTGGCTTTAGACCACCAATTCTATTAAGTCTCTCTTGCTCTTTGTAAACTTTTCCTTTTCCTATGTTCGACAGCATTTTCGAACTAGTTTATTATGACTCCATAATAAACAACGAGAATTGAAAAAAGAAAATCAATAAATACAAGTCCAATACGAAGAGAAACACTTACCTTACTTTTCATTAAGTAGATCATTTTCCCCTTCATTTATTCTCTTATTTGTACATACATCTCTTATCTATAATCAACTAAGTACTACTATATACTAATCAAGTACTAATTAGATGCATTAATATGCAACTAATCAAACACACATTGCTTAATACTTCATCTCATGGAGTTCATGAACATCAGAATAACCCTTAATCTCATCATCAACTACTAACCTACTCTTATACTGATATCGACGAGCAACGTATAAAAAGTAAAACAAGTTTAACACCCCTAATCCTGCAATTAGATAGTAATAATTCTCTATTCGACCCTTGTTAATATCTTTAGTTAGCCAATCTGGATGTCCATTTCCTCCTGTAGTAGCATGTAAAATGTTCACTAATAAACTGCTTAAATAACTTGCACTAGCCACAGTGCAAGAAAACAGAGAATTAGCCAAACTGCTCATATTTTCTGGAAATTCCTTATTATAAAACTCAATTTGTCCAAGAATATTAAATGCCTCGGCAAATCCCATAAGTATTAGTTGTGGAGCTAACCACATTACTGTAATTGGAGCAATTCCATCAGGACTGTTGTGTGTTATCGCAGAATTTCTTCTTACTTTTTCAATTAGCCCTGCTACAACCATTGATAGAATCGAAAAAACCATGCCAATTCCGATTCTCTGTAACAATGTGATCCCACCATCGATTCTCGTGACTTTTCTGGCTGATGGAACGATGAATCTGTCGTAGATTGGTAGCCATATACCTACGGTGATCATTGATATAACGGAGAGGGAACCGGGTGGGATCTGGAAGTTAGGTCCGAGGTGACGGTCCATTTTGAGTGCTTGTGATATTGTGAATGTGCCCTGTTGTGCCATGGCTGTGAAACAGATGATACCTGTTGTCCAAATTGGGATTATTTTGAGTATGCATTTGACTTCTTCAATTTGTTGGATACTACATAGTCTCCATTTGTTTGCACAAGTACCATCAGTGTTAACTTCATCCTCCATCACTATAGCTGCTTTGTTCAAGCACCTAAGTGAAAAATAGAGAAAAAATGTTATCACTCAATAGAATTGGTGACCTAAAGTCAATTTTTCTGGTATATGCATGCATGCATGTTGCACATATTGTATCTATTAGTAGTTCCAATTTTGTAGTATGGACCACCATTTATAGTAGTTCCAATTTTGTAGTATGGACCACCATTTAACCAATTTTAATCACAAGAAACACCCAAATAACTAAAGAGTGTCCACATGAAAACAAACACAAAACAAAGAAGCCAAAAGTACAATTTTCCAGTTTTGGATGCTATGTGTTGTCAATAATTTCAAAGAAATGATACTAGCAAATGTCCCTTTCAACATTTCCTCAAATCTTTTTCTTTTATTAGGAGCCAAATCCGTTTACGTCAATGTTATCTTTTTACAACTTTCATAATTTTTGTAACGATAAGAGTATGTGCGAACGATGTATCAACTCTAAATGACAAAGTTAAAGGATACACACATATATATATAATGTAAAGCCAATAAAGTTAGAGATAATGTATCACCTGTACTTATTGGTTGAATGGAGTTTCTTCACAATGGACCCTTCCGGTAACAACGGATCATAAAAGACCCCATTACACTCATGTTCATCAGGAAGCTTAAGCTTACGTTTCTTATGAGCCGCGACAAAAACCTGAACAATGTTGGTGAAAACACTGCCTTGGGGCTTCACGTAGACATACACTTTCGTCCCGATGAAAAATAATATGATAGACAAGAACATGAGTACTGTAGGGATACTAAATCCAAGTATCCAACTCACAGAATCTTGAATGTACACTACAAGTGTAACTGCAATAATTAGGACCACTGTAAATGATGTGTAATACCAATTAAAGAAGCTAGCAATTCCTTTTCTTCCTTCATTTGTTGTTGAATCAAATTGGTCTACACCAAATGGGATACTACAGGGCCTTATTCCACCAGATCCAATGGCTAAAAATCCTAGGCCCATTGCAAGAAAGCCCATTTGTGATGTGTTGGGCTTCTTGCATTGTTGGCCCAATTTGCAGGGAGGAGGGTGGAGCTTAGGTAACCAAGGTATCAAGGTCAATGTCAACATTCCCTGTCAAATAAATTTAAGAAAACAAAAAGAGTAAAAAGTTAGCTATAATATTACATAATGCAACAAATATCTATATGGAAGCACTTGCTTCGTTTTGCGAATTAAAATTTATCGTCTTTTGTAATAGAGATTGATTGTAATGAACTAATAAATATGATACCTAACAACTTTGGCTCCGGCCAAAATTAATTGACTATTGCATATACCTATTTTCTAAAGTAAAAAAGGACATCAATCAAACATACACACATTGAGAAGCTAATGGAATTGCGAAAATATTTGGCCTAGAATGAATGCGAGCTAGATACTTTCGGAAGCTTAATTTTGTACTTCAATCCTTTGCATTTAGTGTTTTTGCTTTTGAAAGAGACGAAACAAATATTATATTCCCTAGCTTATGTAATGACTGTTAGTTATGTTGAACGACTATTGACATAATCAGATTGACAGCAATCCATAATCTAATAAATAATAGCTAATTTGTTATCACATATTAAATCAAAATGAATAATAATAATAATTCTAGCAATGCTTCAAACTAATAATGAAAAGTAAAGGTGTTCATGGACCGGGTTAGTTCGAATTTTTAAATATCAAATCAAACCATTTGTGTCGGATTTTTAAATATAAAAATCAAACCAAACCAATAAAACTCGGGTTTTTCAACCTCGAATTTTTTTGAGTTTCTCGGATTTTCGGGTTTTTCGAGTATTTTCAAATTTCTCAGATTTTTACTTCTTTTTTTTTTGAAATTCTCGTGCTTTTGAGTTTTTTTATAATTTTTTAATAAAGTTTTTATAAAAAAGTATAATTAACTTATGATTCAAATATTTCTTTAGTCTTACTAAAATACAAATATCTAAGATTGTTTTAAAAGAAAAATACACAATATAATATTAGTGAAGACATAAAAATATTCAAAAAAAAATTAATAATGAGATTGCATA